>JANJGN010003844.1:0-39666 GCA_026770705.1 Isurus oxyrinchus | reverse complement strand
AGGCGGGGATTGAGGGAGACGGGGAGAAGGTGGGTAGGTGGGGATTGAGGGAGACGGGGAGAAGGTGGGTAGGTGGGGATTGAGGGAGACGGGGAGAAGGTGGGTAGGTGGGGATTGAGGGCGATGGGGAGAAGGTGGGTAGGTGGGGATTGAGGGAGATGGGGAGAAGGTGGGTAGGTGGGGATTGAGGGAAACGGGGTGAAGGTGGGTAGGTGGGGTTTGAGGGAGATGGGGAGAAGGTGGGTAGGTGGGGATTGAGGGAGACGGGGGAGAAGGTGGGTAGGTGGGGATTGAGGGAGACGGGGAGAAGGTGGGTAGGTGGGGATTGAGGGAGACGGGGAGAAGGTGGGTAGGTGTGGATTGAGGGAGACGGGGAGAAGGTGGGTAGGTGGGGATTGAGGGAGACGGGGAGAAGGTGGGTAGGTGGGGATTGAGGGAGACGGGGAGAAGGTGGGTAGGTGGGGATGAGGGAGACGGGGAGAAGGTGGGTAGCTGGGGATTGAGGGAGACGGGGAGAAGGTGGGTAGGTGGGGATAGAGGGAGACGGGGAGAAGGTGGGTAGGTGGAGATTGAGGGAGACGGGGAGAAGGTGGGTAGGTGGGGATTGAGGGAGACGGGGAGAAGGTGGGTAGGTGGGGATTGAGGGAGACGGGGAGAAGGTGGGTAGGTGGGGATTGAGGGAGACGGGGAGAAGGTGGGTAGGTGGGGATTGAGGGAGATGGGGAGAAGGTGGGTAGGTGGGGATTGAGGGAGATGGGGAGAAGGTGGGTAGGTGAGGATTGAGGGAGACGGGGAGAAGGTGGGTAGGTGGGGATTGAGGGAGATGGGGAGAAGGTGGGTAGGTGGGGATTGAGGGAGACGGGGAGAAGGTGGGTAGGTGGGGATTGAGGGAGACGGGGAGAAGGTGGGTCGGTGGGGATTGAGGGAGATGGGGAGAAGGTGGGTAGGTGGGGATTGAGGGAGATGGGGAGAAGGTGGGTAGGTGAGGATTGAGGGAGACGGGGAGAAGGTGGGTAGGTGGGGATTGAGGGAGACGGGGAGAAGGTGGGTAGGTGGGGATTGAGGGAGACGGGGAGAAGGTGGGTAGGTGGGGATTGAGGGAGACAGGGAGAAGGTGGGTAGGTGGGGATTGAGGGAGATGGGGAGAAGGTGGGTAGGAGGGTATTGAGGGAGACGGGGAGAAGTTGGGTAGGTTGCGATTGAGGGAGACGGGGAGAAGGTGGGTAGGTGGGTATTGAGGGAGACGGGGAGAAGGTGGGGATTGAGGGAGATGGGGAGAAGGTGGGTAGGTTGCGATTGAGGGAGACGGGGAGAAGGTGGGTAGGTGGGGATTGAGGGAGACGGGGAGAAGGTGGGTAGGTGGGGATTGAGGGAGACGGGGAGAAGGTGGGTAGGTGGGGATTGAGGGAGACGGGGAGAAGGTGGGTAGGTGGGGATTGAGGGAGACGGCGAGAAGGTGGGTAGGTGCGGATTGAGGGAGACGGGGAGAAGGTGGGTAGGTGGGAATTGAGGGAGACGGGGGTGAAGGTGTGTAGGTGGGGATTGAGGGAGACGGGGAGAAGGTGGGTAGGTGGGGATTGAGGGAGACGGGCAGAAGGTGGGTAGGTGGGGATTGAGGGAGATGGGGAGAAGGTGGGTAGGTGGGGATTGAGGGAGATGGGGAGAAGGTGGGTAGGTGGGGATTGAGGGAGACGGGGAGAAGGTGGGTAGGTGGGGATTGAGGGAGACGGGGAGAAGGTGGGTAGGTGGGGATTGAGGGAGACGGGGGAGAAGCTGGGTAGGTGGGGATTGAGGGAGACGGGGAGAAGGTGGGTAGGTGGGGATTGAGGGAGATGCGGATAAATTCGGGTAGGTGGGGATTGAGGGAGACGGGGTGAAGGTGGGTAGGTGGGGATTGAGGGAAATGGGGAGAAGGTGGGTAGGTGGGGATTGAGGGAGACGGGGTGAAGGTGGGTAGGTGGGGATTGAGGGAGATGGGGAGAAGGTGGGTAGGTGGGGATTGAGGGAGACGGGGAGAAATTGGGTAGGTGGGGATTGAGGGAGACGGGGAGACGGAGGGTAGGTGGGGATTGAGGGAGACAGGGAGAAGGTGGGTAAGTGGGGATTGAGGGAGACGGGGTGAAGGTGGGTAGGTGGGGTTTGAGGGAGACGGGGAGAAGGGGGGTAGGTGGGGATTGAGGGAGACGGGGAGAACGTGGGTAGGTGGGGTTTGAGGGAGATGGGGAGAAGGTGGGTAGGTGGGGATTGAGGGAGATGGGGAGAAGGTGGGTAGGTGGGGATTGAGGGAGATGGGGAGAAGGTGGGTAGGTGGGGATTGAGGGAGACGGGGAGAAGGTGGGTAGGTGGGGATAGAGGGAGACGGGGAGAAGGGTGGGTAGGTGGGGATTGAGGGAGATGGGGTGAAGGTGGGTAGGTGGGGATTGAGGGAGACGGGGAGAAGGTGGGTCGGTGGGGATTGAGGGAGATGGGGTGAAGGTGGGTAGGTGGGGATTGAGGGAGACGGGGAGAAGGTGGGTAGGTGGGATTTGAGGGAGACGGGGAGAAGGTGGGTAGGTGGGGATTGAGGGAGACGGGGAGAAGGTGGGTAGGTGGGGATTGAGGGAGACGGGGAGAACGTGGGTAGGTGGGGTTTGAGGGAGATGGGGAGAAGGTGGGTAGGTGGGGATTGAGGGAGATGGGGAGAAGGTGGGTAGGTGGGGATTGAGGGAGATGGGGAGAAGGTGGGTAGGTGGGGATTGAGGGAGACGGGGAGAAGGTGGGTAGGTGGGGATAGAGGGAGACGGGGAGAAGGTGGGTAGGTGGGGATTGAGGGAGATGGGGTGAAGGTGGGTAGGTGGGGATTGAGGGAGACGGGGAGAAGGTGGGTCGGTGGGGATTGAGGGAGATGGGGTGAAGGTGGGTAGGTGGGGATTGAGGGAGACGGGGAGAAGGTGGGTAGGTGGGGATTGAGGGAGACGGGGAGAAGGTGGGTAGGTGGGGATTGAGGGAGACGGGGAGAAGGTGGGTAGTTGGGGATTGAGGGAGACGGGGAGAAGGTGGGTAGGTGGGGACTGAGGGAGATGGGGAGAAGGTGGGTAGGTGGGGATTGAGGGAGACGGGGAGAAGGTGGGTAGTTGGGGATTGAGGGAGACGGGGAGAAGGTGGGTAGGTTGGGATTGAGGGAGACGGGGAGAAGGTGGGTAGGTGGGGATTGAGGGAGACGGGGAGAAGGTGGGTAGGTGGGGATTGAGGGAGATGGGGAGAAGGTGGGTAGGTGGGGATTGAGGGAGACGGGGTGATGGTGGGTAGGTGGGGATTGAGGGAGACGGGGTGAAGGTGGGTAGGTGGGGATTGAGGGAGACGGGGAGAAGGTGGGTAGGTGAGGATTGAGGGAGACGGGGAGAAGGTGGGTAGGTGGGGATTGAGGGAGACGGGGAGAAGGTGGGTAGGTGGGGATTGAGGGAGACGGGGAAAAGGTGGGTAGGTGGGGATTGAGGGTGATGCGGATAAATTCGGATAGGTGGGGATTGAGGGTGACAGGGAGAAGGTGGGTAGGTGGGGATTGAGGGAGACGGGGAGAAGGTGGGTAGGTGGGGATTGAGGGATACGGGGAGATGAAGGGTAGGTGGGGATTGAGGGAGACGGAGAAGGTGGGTAGGTGGGGATTGAGGGAGATGGGGAGAAGGTGGGTAGGTGGGGATTGAGGGAGACGGGGAGACGGAGGGTAGGTGGGGATTGAGGGAGACAGGGAGAAGGTGGGTAAGTGGGGATTGAGGGAGACGGGGTGAAGGTGGGTAGGTGGGGTTTGAGGGAGACGGGGAGAAGGGGGGTAGGTGGGGATTGAGGGAGACGGGGAGAACGTGGGTAGGTGGGGTTTGAGGGAGATGTGGAGAAGGTGGGTAGGTGGGGATTGAGGGAGACGGGGAGAAGGTGGGTAGGTGGGGATTGAGGGAGACGGGGAGAAGGTGGGTAGGTGGGGATTGAGGGAGATGGGGAGAAGGTGGGTAGGTGGGGATTGAGGGAGACGGGGAGAAGGTGGGTAGGTGGGGATAGAGGGAGACGGGGAGAAGGTGGGTAGGTGGGGATTGAGGGAGATGGGGTGAAGGTGGGTAGGTGGGGATTGAGGGAGACGGGGAGAAGGTGGGTCGGTGGGGATTGAGGGAGATGGGGTGAAGGTGGGTAGGTGGGGATTGAGGGAGACGTGGAGACGGAGGGTAGGTGGGGATTGAGGGAGACGGAGAAGGTGGGTAGGTGGGGATTGAGGGAGATGGGGAGAAGGTGGGTAGGTGGGGATTGAGGGAGACGGGGAGAAGGTGGGTAGGTGGGGATTGAGGGAGACGGGGAGACGGAGGGTAGGTGGGGATTGAGGGAGACAGGGAGAAAGTGGGTAAGTGGGGATTGAGGGAGACGGGGTGAAGGTGGGTAGGTGGGGTTTGAGGGAGACGGGGAGAAGGGGGGTAGGTGGGGATTGAGGGAGACGGGGAGAACGTGGGTAGGTGGGGTTTGAGGGAGATGGGGAGAAGGTGGGTAGGTGGGGATTGAGGGAGATGGGGGAGAAGGTGGGTAGGTGGGGATTGAGGGAGATGGGGAGACGGTGGGTAGGTGGGGATAGAGGGAGACGGGGAGAAGGTGGGTAGGTGGGGATTGAGCGAGATGGGGTGAAGGTGGGTAGGTGTGGATTGAGGGAGACGGGGAGAAGGTGGGTAGGTGGGGATTGAGGGAGACGGGGAGAAGGTGGGTCGGTGGGGATTGAGGGAGATGGGGTGAAGGTGGGTAGGTGGGGATTGAGGGAGACGGGGAGAAGGTGGGTAGGTGGGGATTGAGGGAGACGGGGAGAAGGTGGGTAGGTGGGGATTGAGGGAGACGGGGAGAAGGTGGGTAGTTGGGGATTGAGGGAGACGGGGAGAAGGTGGGTAGGTGGGGACTGAGGCAGATGGGGAGAAGGTGGGTAGGTGGGGATTGAGGGAGATGGGGAGAAGGTGGGTAGGTGGGGATTGAGGGAGACGGGGTGAAGGTGGGTAGATGACGATTGAGGGAGACAGGGTGAAGGTTGGTAGGTGGGGATTGAGGGAGACGGGGAGAAGGTGGGTAGGTGGGGATTGAGGGAGACGGGGAGAAGGTGGGTAGGTGGGGATTGAGGGAGACGGGGAGAAGGTGGGTAGGTGGGGATTGAGGGAGACGGGGAGAAGGTGGGTAGGTGGGGGATTGAGGGAGACGGGGAGAAGGTGGGTAGGTGGGGATTGAGGGCGATGGGGAGAAGGTGGGTAGGTGGGGATTGAGGGCGAGGGGGAGAAGGTGGGTAGGTGGGGATTGAGGGAGATGGGGAGAAGGTGGGTAGGTGGGGATTGAGGGAAACGGGGTGAAGGTGGGTAGGTGGGGATTGAGGGAGATGGGGAGAAGGTGGGTAGGTGGGGATTGTGGGAGACGGGGAGAAGGTGGGTAGGTGGGGATTGAGGGAGACGGGGAGAAGGTGGGTAGGTGGGGATTGAGGGAGACGGGGAGAAGGTGGGTAGGTGTGGATTGAGGGAGACGGGGAGAAGGTGGGTAGGTGGGGATTGAGGGAGACGGGGAGAAGGTGGGTAGGTGGGGATGAGGGAGACGGGGAGAAGGTGGGTAGGTGGGGATTGAGGGAGACGGGGAGAAGGTGGGTAGGTGGGGATAGAGGGAGACGGGGAGAAGGTGGGTAGTTGGAGATTGAGGGAGACGGGGAGAAGGTGGGTAGGTGGGGATTGAGGGAGACGGGGAGAAGGTGGGTAGGTGGGGATTGAGGGAGACGGGGAGAAGGTGGGTAGGTGGGGATTGAGGGAGATGGGGAGAAGGTGGGTAGGTGGGGATTGAGGGAGATGGGGAGAAGGTGGGTAGGTGAGGATTGAGGGAGACGGGGAGAAGGTGGGTAGGTGGGGATTGAGGGAGACTGGGAGAAGGTGGGTAGGTGGGGATTGAGGGAGATGGGGAGAAGGTGGGTAGGAGGGTATTTAGGGAGACGGGGAGAAGTTGGGTAGGTGGGGATTGAGTGAGACGGGGAGAAGGTGGGTAGGTGGGGATTGAGTGAGACGGGGAGAAGGTGGGTAGGTGGGGATTGAGGGAGACGGGGAGAAGGTGGGTAGGTGGGGATTGAGGGTGACGGGGAGAAGGTGGGTAGGTGGGGATTGAGGGAGACGGGGAGAAGGTGGGTAGGTGGGGATTGAGGGAGACGGGGAGAAGGTGGGTAGGTGGGGATTGAGGGAGACGGGGAGAAGGTGGGTAGGTGGGGATTGTGGGAGACGGGGAGAAGGTGGGTAGGTGGGGATTGAGGGAGATGGGGAGAAGGTGGGTAGGTGGGGATTGAGGGAGACGGGGGTGAAGGTGGGTAGATGACGATTGAGGGAGACAGGGTGAAGGTTGGTAGGTGGGGATTGAGGGAGACGGGGAGAAGGTGGGTAGGTGGGGATTGAGGGAGACGGGGAGAAGGTGGGTAGGTGGGGATTGAGGGAGACGGGGAGAAGGTGGGTAGGTGGGGATTGAGGGAGACGGGGAGAAGGTGGGTAGGTGGGGATTGAGGGCGATGGGGAGAAGGTGGGTAGGTGGGGATTGAGGGCGAGGGGGAGAAGGTGGGTAGGTGGGGATTGAGGGAGATGGGGAGAAGGTGGGTAGGTGGGGATTGAGGGAAACGGGGTGAAGGTGGGTAGGTGGGGTTTGAGGGAGATGGGGAGAAGGTGGGTAGGTGGGGATTGAGGGAGACGGGGAGAAGGTGGGTAGATGACGATTGAGGGAGCCGGGGAGAAGGTGGGTAGGTGAGGATTGAGGGAGACGGGGAGAAGGTGGGGTAGGAGGGGATTGAGGGAGACGGGGAGAAGGTGGGTAGGTGGGGATTGAGGGAGACGGGGTGAAGGTGGGTAGGTGGGGATTGAGGGAGACGGGGAGAAGCTGGGTAGGTGGGGATTGAGGGAGACGGGGAGAAGGTGGGTAGGTGGGGATTGAGGGAGATGGGAAGAAGGTGGGTAGGTGGGGATTGAGGGAGATGGGGAGAAGGTGGGTAGGTGGGGATTGAGGGAGATGGGGAGAAGGTGGGTAGGTGGGGATTGAGGGAGACGGGGAGAAGGTGGGTAGGTGGGGATTGAGGGAGATGGGGAGAAGGTGGGTAGGTGGGGATTGAGGGAGACGGGGAGAAGGTGGGTAGGTGGGGATTGAGGGAGACGGGGTGAAGGTGGGTAGATGACGATTGAGGGAGACGGGGTGAAGGTGGGTAGGCGGGGATTGAGGGAGACGGGGGAGAAGGTGGGTAGGTGGGGATTGAGGGAGACGGGGAGAAGGTGGGTAGGTGGGGATTGAGGGAGACGGGGAGAAGGTGGGTAGGTGGGGATTGAGGGCGATGGGGAGAAGGTGGGTAGGTGGGGATTGAGGGAGATGGGGAGAAGGTGGGTAGTGGGGATTGAGGGAAACGGGGTGAAGGTGGGTAGGTGGGGTTTGAGGGAGATGGGGAGAAGGTGGGTAGGTGGGGATTGAGGGAGACGGGGAGAAGGTGGGTAGGTGGGGATTGAGGGAGACGGGGAGAAGGTGGGTAGGTGGGGATTGAGGGAGACGGGGAGAAGGTGGGTAGGTGTGGATTGAGGGAGACGGGGAGAAGGTGGGTAGGTGGGGATTGAGGGAGACGGGGAGAAGGTGGGTAGGTGGGGATTGAGGGAGACGGGGAGAAGGTGGGTAGGTGGGGATGAGGGAGACGGGGAGAAGGTGGGTAGCTGGGGATTGAGGGAGACGGGGGAGAAGGTGGGTAGGTGGGGATAGAGGGAGACGGGGAGAAGGTGGGTAGGTGGAGATTGAGGGAGACGGGGGAGAAGGTGGGTAGGTGGGGATTGAGGGAGACGGGGAGAAGGTGGGTAGGTGGGGATTGAGGGAGACGGGGAGAAGGTGGGTAGGTGGGGATTGAGGGAGACGGGGAGAAGGTGGGTAGGTGGGGATTGAGGGAGATGGGGAGAAGGTGGGTAGGTGGGGATTGAGGGAGATGGGGAGAAGGTGGGTAGGTGAGGATTGAGGGAGACGGGGAGAAGGTGGGTAGGTGGGGATTGAGGGAGATGGGGAGAAGGTGGGTAGGTGGGGATTGAGGGAGACGGGGAGAAGGTGGGTAGGTGGGGATTGAGGGAGACGGGGAGAAGGTGGGTCGGTGGGGATTGAGGGAGATGGGGAGAAGGTGGGTAGGTGGGGGGATTGAGGGAGATGGGGAGAAGGTGGGTAGGTGAGGATTGAGGGAGACGGGGAGAAGGTGGGTAGGTGGGGATTGAGGGAGACGGGGAGAAGGTGGGTAGGTGGGGATTGAGGGAGACGGGGAGAAGGTGGGTAGGTGGGGATTGAGGGAGACAGGGAGAAGGTGGGTAGGTGGGGATTGAGGGAGATGGGGAGAAGGTGGGTAGGAGGGTATTGAGGGAGACGGGGAGAAGTTGGGTAGTTGCGATTGAGGGAGACGGGGAGAAGGTGGGTAGGTGGGTATTGAGGGAGACGGGGAGAAGGTGGGGATTGAGGGAGATGGGGAGAAGGTGGGTAGGTTGCGATTGAGGGAGACGGGGAGAAGGTGGGTAGGTGGGGATTGAGGGAGACGGGGAGAAGGTGGGTAGGTGGGGATTGAGGGAGACGGGGAGAAGGTGGGTAGGTGGGGATTGAGGGAGACGGGGAGAAGGTGGGTAGGTGGGGATTGAGGGAGACGGCGAGAAGGTGGGTAGGTGCGGATTGAGGGAGACGGGGAGAAGGTGGGTAGGTGGGAATTGAGGGAGACGGGGTGAAGGTGTGTAGGTGGGGATTGAGGGAGACGGGGAGAAGGTGGGTAGGTGGGGATTGAGGGAGACGGGCAGAAGGTGGGTAGGTGGGGATTGAGGGAGATGGGGAGAAGGTGGGTAGGTGGGGATTGAGGGAGATGGGGAGAAGGTGGGTAGGTGGGGATTGAGGGAGACGGGGAGAAGGTGGGTAGGTGGGGATTGAGGGAGACGGGGAGAAGGTGGGTAGGTGGGGATTGAGGGAGACGGGGAGAAGCTGGGTAGGTGGGGATTGAGGGAGACGGGGAGAAGGTGGGTAGGTGGGGATTGAGGGAGATGCGGATAAATTCGGGTAGGTGGGGATTGAGGGAGACGGGGTGAAGGTGGGTAGGTGGGGATTGAGGGAAATGGGGAGAAGGTGGGTAGGTGGGGATTGAGGGAGACGGGGTGAAGGTGGGTAGGTGGGGATTGAGGGAGATGGGGAGAAGGTGGGTAGGTGGGGATTGAGGGAGACGGGGAGAAATTGGGTAGGTGGGGATTGAGGGAGACGGGGAGACGGAGGGTAGGTGGGGATTGAGGGAGACAGGGAGAAGGTGGGTAAGTGGGGATTGAGGGAGACGGGGTGAAGGTGGGTAGGTGGGGTTTGAGGGAGACGGGGAGAAGGGGGGTAGGTGGGGATTGAGGGAGACGGGGGAGAACGTGGGTAGGTGGGGTTTGAGGGAGATGGGGAGAAGGTGGGTAGGTGGGGATTGAGGGAGATGGGGAGAAGGTGGGTAGGTGGGGATTGAGGGAGATGGGGAGAAGGTGGGTAGGTGGGGATTGAGGGAGACGGGGAGAAGGTGGGTAGGTGGGGATAGAGGGAGACGGGGAGAAGGTGGGTAGGTGGGGATTGAGGGAGATGGGGTGAAGGTGGGTAGGTGGGGATTGAGGGAGACGGGGAGAAGGTGGGTCGGTGGGGATTGAGGGAGATGGGGTGAAGGTGGGTAGGTGGGGATTGAGGGAGACGGGGAGAAGGTGGGTAGGTGGGATTTGAGGGAGACGGGGAGAAGGTGGGTAGGTGGGGATTGAGGGAGACGGGGAGAAGGTGGGTAGGTGGGGATTGAGGGAGACGGGGAGAACGTGGGTAGGTGGGGTTTGAGGGAGATGGGGAGAAGGTGGGTAGGTGGGGATTGAGGGAGATGGGGAGAAGGTGGGTAGGTGGGGATTGAGGGAGATGGGGAGAAGGTGGGTAGGTGGGGATTGAGGGAGACGGGGAGAAGGTGGGTAGGTGGGGATAGAGGGAGACGGGGAGAAGGTGGGTAGGTGGGGATTGAGGGAGATGGGGTGAAGGTGGGTAGGTGGGGATTGAGGGAGACGGGGAGAAGGTGGGTCGGTGGGGATTGAGGGAGATGGGGTGAAGGTGGGTAGGTGGGGATTGAGGGAGACGGGGAGAAGGTGGGTAGGTGGGGATTGAGGGAGACGGGGAGAAGGTGGGTAGGTGGGGATTGAGGGAGACGGGGAGAAGGTGGGTAGTTGGGGATTGAGGGAGACGGGGAGAAGGTGGGTAGGTGGGGACTGAGGGAGATGGGGAGAAGGTGGGTAGGTGGGGATTGAGGGAGACGGGGAGAAGGTGGGTAGTTGGGGATTGAGGGAGACGGGGAGAAGGTGGGTAGGTTGGGATTGAGGGAGACGGGGAGAAGGTGGGTAGGTGGGGATTGAGGGAGACGGGGAGAAGGTGGGTAGGTGGGGATTGAGGGAGATGGGGAGAAGGTGGGTAGGTGGGGATTGAGGGAGACGGGGGTGATGGTGGGTAGGTGGGGATTGAGGGAGACGGGGTGAAGGTGGGTAGGTGGGGATTGAGGGAGACGGGGAGAAGGTGGGTAGGTGAGGATTGAGGGAGACGGGGAGAAGGTGGGTAGGTGGGGATTGAGGGAGACGGGGAGAAGGTGGGTAGGTGGGGATTGAGGGAGACGGGGAAAAGGTGGGTAGGTGGGGATTGAGGGTGATGCGGATAAATTCGGATAGGTGGGGATTGAGGGTGACAGGGAGAAGGTGGGTAGGTGGGGATTGAGGGAGACGGGGAGAAGGTGGGTAGGTGGGGATTGAGGGATACGGGGAGATGAAGGGTAGGTGGGGATTGAGGGAGACGGAGAAGGTGGGTAGGTGGGGATTGAGGGAGATGGGGAGAAGGTGGGTAGGTGGGGATTGAGGGAGACGGGGAGACGGAGGGTAGGTGGGGATTGAGGGAGACAGGGAGAAGGTGGGTAAGTGGGGATTGAGGGAGACGGGGTGAAGGTGGGTAGGTGGGGTTTGAGGGAGACGGGGAGAAGGGGGGTAGGTGGGGATTGAGGGAGACGGGGAGAACGTGGGTAGGTGGGGTTTGAGGGAGATGTGGAGAAGGTGGGTAGGTGGGGATTGAGGGAGACGGGGAGAAGGTGGGTAGGTGGGGATTGAGGGAGACGGGGAGAAGGTGGGTAGGTGGGGATTGAGGGAGATGGGGAGAAGGTGGGTAGGTGGGGATTGAGGGAGACGGGGAGAAGGTGGGTAGGTGGGGATAGAGGGAGACGGGGAGAAGGTGGGTAGGTGGGGATTGAGGGAGATGGGGTGAAGGTGGGTAGGTGGGGATTGAGGGAGACGGGGAGAAGGTGGGTCGGTGGGGATTGAGGGAGATGGGGTGAAGGTGGGTAGGTGGGGATTGAGGGAGACGGGGAGAAGGTGGGTAGGTGGGGATTGAGGGAGACGGGGAGAAGGTGGGTAGGTGGGGATTGAGGGAGACGGGGAGAAGGTGGGTAGTTGGGGATTGAGGGAGACGGGGAGAAGGTGGGTAGGTGGGGACTGAGGGAGATGGGGAGAAGGTGGGTAGGTGGGGATTGAGGGAGACGGGGAGAAGGTGGGTAGTTGGGGATTGAGGGAGACGGGGAGAAGGTGGGTAGGTTGCGATTGAGGGAGACGGGGAGAAGGTGGGTAGGTGGGGATTGAGGGAGACGGGGAGAAGGTGGGTAGGTGGGGATTGAGGGAGATGGGGAGAAGGTGGGTAGGTGGGGATTGAGGGAGACGGGGTGATGGTGGGTAGGTGGGGATTGAGGGAGACGGGGTGAAGGTGGGTAGGTGGGGATTGAGGGAGACGGGGAGAAGGTGGGTAGGTGAGGATTGAGGGAGACGGGGAGAAGGTGGGTAGGTGGGGATTGAGGGAGACGGGGAGAAGGTGGGTAGGTGGGGATTGAGGGAGACGGGGAAAAGGTGGGTAGGTGGGGATTGAGGGTGATGCGGATAAATTCGGATAGGTGGGGATTGAGGGTGACAGGGAGAAGGTGGGTAGGTGGGGATTGAGGGAGACGGGGAGAAGGTGGGTAGGTGGGGATTGAGGGATACGGGGAGACGAAGGGTAGGTGGGGATTGAGGGAGACGGAGAAGGTGGGTAGGTGGGGATTGAGGGAGATGGGGAGAAGGTGGGTAGGTGGGGATTGAGGGAGACGGGGAGAAGGTGGGTAGGTGAGGATTGAGGGAGACGGGGAGAAGGTGGGTAGGTGGGGATTGAGGGAGACGGGGAGAAGGTGGGTAGGTGGGGATTGAGGGAGACGGGGAGAAGGTGGGTAGGTGGGGATTGAGGGAGACGGGGAGAAGGTGGGTAGGTGGGGAGTGAGGGAGACGGCGAGAAGGTGGGTAGGTGGGGATTGAGGGAGACGAGGTGATGGTGGGTAGGTGGGTATTGAGGGAGACGGGGAGAAGGTGGGTAGGTGGGGATTGAGGGAGACGGGGAGAAGGTGGGTAGGTGGGGATTGAGGGAGACGGGGAGAAGGTGGGTAGGTGGGGATTGAGGGAGACGGGGAGAAGGTGGGTAGGTGCGGATTGAGGGAGACGGGGAGAAGGTGGGTAGGTGGGGATTGAGGGAGACGGGGAGAAGGTGGGTACGTGGGGATTGAGGGAGACGGGGAGAAGGTGGGTAGGTGCGGATTGAGGGAGACGGGGAGAAGGTGGGTAGGTGGGGATTGAGGGAGACGGGGTGAAGGTGGGTAGGTGGGGATTGAGGGAGACGGGGTGAAGGTGGGTAGGTGGGGATTGAGGGAGACGGGGAGAAGGTGGGTAGGTGGGGATTGAGGGAGACGGGGAGAAGGTGGGTACGTGGGGATTGAGGGAGACGGGGTGAAGGTGGGTAGGTGTGGATTGAGGGAGATGGGGAGAAGGTGGGTAGTTGGGGATTGAGGGAGACGGGGAGAAGGTGGGTAGGTGGTGATTGAGGGAGACGGGGAGAAGGTGGGTAGGTGGGGATTGAGGGAGACGGGGAGAAGGTGGGTAGGTGGGGATTGAGGGAGACCCGGAGAAGGTGGGTAGGTGGGGATTGAGGGAGATGGGGAGAATGTGGGGATTGAGGGAGATGGGGTGAAGGTGGGTAGGTGGGGATTGAGGGAGACGGGGTGAAGGTGGGTAGGGGGGGATTGAGGGAGACGGGGAGAATGTGGGGATTGAGGGAGACGGGGTGAAGGTGGGTAGGTGCGGATTGAGGGAGACTGGGAGAAGGTGGGTAGGGGGGGGATTGAGGGAGACGGGGTGAATGTGGGGATTGAAGGAGATGGGGTGAAGGTGGGTAGGTGGGGATTGAGGGAGACGGGGTGAAGGTGGGTAGGTGGGGATTGAGGGAGACGGGGAGAAGGTGGGTAGGTGGGGATTGAGGGAGACGGGGAGACGGAGGGTAGGTGGGGATTGAGGGAGACGGAGAAGGTGGGTAGGTGGGGATTGAGGGAGATGGGGAGAAGGTGGGTAGGTGGGGATTGAGGGAGACGGGGAGAAGGTGGGTAGATGACGATTGAGGGAGCCGGGGAGTAGGTGGGTAGGTGAGGATTGAGGGAGACGGGGAGAAGGTGGGTAGGTGGGGATTGAGGGAGACGGGGAGAAGGTGGGTAGGTGGGGATTGAGGGAGATGGGGCGAAGGTGGGTAGGTGGGGATTGAGGGAGCCGGGGAGAAGGTGGGTAGGTGAGGATTGAGGGAGACAGGGTGAAGGTGGGTAGGTGGGGATTGAGGGCGACGGGGAGCAGGTGGGTAGGTGGGGATTGAGGGAGACGGGGAGAATTTGGGTAGGTGGGGATTGAGGGAGACGGGGAGAAGGTGGGTACGTGGGGATTGAGGGCGATGGGTAGAAGGTGGGTAGGTGGGGATTGAGGGAGACGGGGAGAAGGTGGGTAGGTGGGGATTGAGGGAGACGGGGAGATGGTGGGTAGGTGGGGATTGAGGGAGACGGGGAGAAGGTGGGTAGGTGCGGATTGAGGGAGACGGCCAGAAGGTGGGTAGGTGGGGATTGAGGGAGACGGGGAGAAGGTGGGTAGGTGGGGATTGAGGGAGACGGGGTGAAGGTGGGTAGGTGGGGATTGAGGGAGATGGGGTGAAGGTGGGTAGGTGGGGATTGAGGGAGACGGGGAGAAGGTTGGTAGGTGGGGATTGAGGGAGACGGGGAGAAGGTGGATATGTGCGGATTGAGGGAGACGGGGAGAAGGTGGGTAGGTGGAGATTCAGGGAGACGGGGTGAAGGTGGGTAGGTGGGGATTGAGGGAGACAGGGAGAAGGTGGGTATGTGGGGATTCAGGGAGACGGGGTGAAGGTGGTAGGTGGGGATTGAGGGAGACGGGGAGAAGGTGGGTAGGTGGGGATTGAGGGAGACAGGGAGAAGTTGGGTAAGTGGGGATTGAGGGAGACGGGGTGAAGGTGGGTAGGTGGGGATTGAGGGAGACGGGGAGAAGGTGGGTAGGTGGGGATTGAGGGAGACAGGGAGAAGGTGGGTAGGTGGGGATTGAGGGAGACGGGGTGAAGGTGGTTAGGTGAGGATTGAGGGAGATGGGGAGAAGGTGGGTAGGTGGGGATTGAGGGAGACGGGGAGAAGGTGGGTAGGTGGGGATTGAGGGAGATGGGGAGAACTTGGGTAGGTGGGGATTGAGGGAGATGGGGTGAAGGTGGGTAGGTGGGGATTGAGGGAGACGGGGAGAAGGTGGGTAGGTGGGGAGTGAGGGAGACGGGGAGAAGGTGGGTAGGTGGGGATTGAGGGAGACGGGGTGAAGGTGGGTAGGTGGGGATTGAGGGAGACGGGGAGAAGGTGGGTAGGTGGGGATTGAGGGAGACGGGGAGAAGGTGGGTAGGTGGGGATTGAGGGAGACGGGGAGAAGGTGGGTAGGTGGGGATTGAGGGAGACGGGGTGAAGGTGGGTAGGTGGGGATTGAGGGAGACGGGGAGAAGGTGGGTAGGTGAGGATTGAGGGAGACGGGGAGAAGGTGGGTAGGTGGGGATTGAGGGAGACGGGGAGAAGGTGGGTACGTGGGGAGTGAGGGAGACGGGGAGAAGGTGGGTAGGTGGGGATTGACGGAGACGGGGAGAAGGTGGGTAGGTGGGGATTGAGGGAGACGGGGTGAAGGTGGGTAGGTGGGGATTGAGGGAGACGGGGTGAAGGTGGGTAGGTGGGGATTGAGGGAGACGGGGAGAAGGTGGGTAGGTGGGGATTGAGGGAGACGGGGAGAAGGTGGGTAGGTGGGGATTGAGGTAGACAGGGAGAAGGTGGGTAGGTGGGGATTGAGGGAGACGGGGAGAAGGTGGGTATGTGGGGATTGAGGGAGACGGGGTGAAGGTGGGTAGGTGGGGATTGAGGGAGATGGGGAGAAGGTGGGTAGGTGGGGATTGAGGGAGACGGGGAGAAGGTGGGTAGGTGGGGATTGAGGGAGACGGGGAGAAGGTTGGTAGGTGGGGATTGAGGGAGACGGGGAGAAGGTGGGTAGGTGGGGATTGAGGGAGACGGGGAGAAGGTGGGTAGGTGGGGATTGAGGGAGACCTGGAGAAGGTGGGTAGGTGGGGATTGAGGGAGACGGGGTGAAGGTGGGTAGGGGGGGATTGAGGGAGACGGGGAGAATGTGGGGATTGAGGGAGACGGGGTGAAGGTGGGTAGGTGCGGATTGTGGGAGACTGGGAGAAGGTGGGTAGGGGGGGATTGAGGGAGACGGGGTGAATGTGGGGATTGAAGGAGATGGGGTGAAGGTGGGTAGGTGGGGATTGAGGGAGACGGGGTGAAGGTGGGTAGGTGGGGATTGTGGGAGACGGGGAGAAGGTGGGTAGGTGGGGATTGAGGGAGACGGGGAGACGGAGGGTAGGTGGGGATTGAGGGAGACGGAGAAGGTGGGTAGGTGGGGATTGAGGGAGATGGGGAGAAGGTGGGTAGGTGGGGATTGAGGGAGACGGGGAGAAGGTGGGTAGATGACGATTGAGGGTGCCGGGGAGAAGGTGGGTAGGTGAGGATTGAGGGAGACGGGGAGAAGGTGGGTAGGTGGGGATTGAGGGAGACGGGGAGAAGGTGGGTAGGTGGGGATTGAGGGAGATGGGGCGAAGGTGGGTAGGTGGGGATTGAGGGAGCCGGGGAGAAGGTGGGTAGGTGAGGATTGAGGGAGACAGGGTGAAGGTGGGTAGGTGGGGATTGAGGGCGACGGGGAGCAGGTGGGTAGGTGGGGATTGAGGGAGACGGGGAAAATTTGGGTAGGTGGGGATTGAGGGAGACGGGGAGAAGGTGGGTACGTGGGGATTGAGGGCGATGGGGAGAAGGTGGGTAGGTGGGGATTGAGGGAGACGGGGAGAAGGTGGGTAGGTGGGGATTGAGGGAGACGGGGAGATGGTGGGTAGGTGGGGATTGAGGGAGACAGGGAGAAGGTGGGTAGGTGCGGATTGAGGGAGACGGCCAGAAGGTGGGTAGGTGGGGATAGAGGGAGACGGGGAGAAGGTGGGTAGGTGGGGATTGAGGGAGACGGGGTGAAGGTGGGTAGGTGGGGATTGAGGGAGACGGGGTGAAGGTGGGTAGGTGGGGATTGAGGGAGACGGGGAGAAGGTGGGTAGGTGGGTATTGAGGGAGACGGGGAGAAGGTGGGTAGGTGGGGATTGAGGGAGACGGGGAGAAGGTGGGTAGGTGGGGATTGAGGGAGACGGGGAGAAGGTGGGTAGGTGGGGATTGAGGGAGACGGGGAGAAGGTGGATATGTGCGGATTGAGGGAGACGGGGAGAAGGTGGGTAGGTGGAGATTCAGGGAGACGGGGTGAAGGTGGGTAGGTGGGGATTGAGGGAGACAGGGAGAAGGTGGGTAGGTGGGGATTGAGGGAGACGGGTTGAAGGTGGGTAGGTGAGGATTGAGGGAGATGGGGAGAAGGTAGGTAGGTGGGGATTGAGGGAGACGGGGAGAAGGTGGGTAGGTGGGGATTGAGGGAGATGGGGAGAAGGTGGGTAGGTGGGGATTGAGGGAGATGGGGAGAATGTGGATAGGTGGGGATTGAGGGTGATGGTGAGAAGGTGGGTAGGTGGGGATAGAGGGCGACGGGGAGAAGGTGGGTAGGTGGGGATTGAGGGAGATGGGGTTAAGGTGGGTAGGTGGGGATTGAGGGAGACGGGGTGAAGGTGGGTAGGTGGGGATTGAGGGAGACGGGGAGAAGGTGGGTAGGTGAGGATTGAGGGAGACGGGGAGAAGGTGGGTAGGTGGGGATTGAGGGAGACGGGGAGAAGGTGGGTAGGTGGGGATTGAGGGAGACGGGGAGAAGGTGGGTAGGTGGGGATTGAGGGAGACGGGGAGAAGGTGGGTAGGTGGGGATTGAGGGAGACGGGGAGAAGGTGGTAGGTGGGGATTGAGGGAGACGGGGAGAAGGTGGGTAGGTGGGGATAGAAGGAGACGGGGAGAATGTGGGTAGGTGGGGATTGAGGGAGATGGGGTGAAGGTGGGTAGGTGGGGATTGAGGGAGATGGGGTGAAGGTGGGTAGGTGGGGATTGAGGGAGACGGGGAGAAGGTGGGTAGGTGAGGATTGAGGGAGACGGGGAGAGGGTGGGTAGGTGGGGATTGAGGGAGACGGGGAGAAGGTGGGTAGGTGGGGATTGAGGGAGACGGGGAGAAGGTGGGTAGGTGCGGATTGAGGGAGACGGGGAGACGGTGGGTAGGTGGGGATTGAGGGAGACGGGGAGAATGTGGGGATTGAGGGAGATGGGGTGAAGGTGGGTAGGTGGGGATTGAGGGAGACGGGGTGAAGGTGGGTATGTGGGGATTGAGGGAGACGGGGAGAAGGTGGGTAGGTGGGGATTGAGGGAGACGGGGAGAAGGTGGGTAGGTGGGGATTGAGGGAGACGGGGAGAAGGTGGGTAGGTGGGGATTGAGGGAGACGGGGAGAAGGTGGGTAGGTGAGGATTGAGGGAGACGGGGAGAAGGTGGGTAGGTGGGGATTGAGGGAGATGGGTTGAAGTTGGGTAGGTGGGGATTGAGGGAGATGGGGAGAAGGTGGGTAGGTGGGGATTGAGGGAGACGGGGAGAAGGTGGGTAGGTGGGTATTGAGGGAGACGGGGTGAAGGTGGGTAGGTGGGTATTGAGGGAGACGGGGAGAAGGTGGGTAGGTGGGGATTGAGGGAGACGGAGAAGGTGGGTAGGTGGGGATTGAGGGAGACGGGGAGAAGGTGGGTAGGTGGGGATTGAGGGAGACGGGGAGAAGGTGGGTAGGTGGGGATTGAGGGAGACGGGGAGAAGGTGGGTAGGTGGGGATTGAGGGAGACGGGGAGAAGGTGGGTAGGTGGGGATTGAGGGAGACGGCGAGAAGTTGGGTAGGTGGGGATTGAGGGAGACGGGGTGAAGGTGGGTAGGTGGGGATTGAGGGAGACGGGGTGAGGGTGGGATAGGTGGGGATTGAGGGAGACGGGGTGAGGGTGGGATAGGTGGGGATTGAGGGAGACGGGGAGAAGGTGGGTAGGTGGGGATTGAGGGAGACAGGGAGATGGTGGGTAGGTGGGGATTGAGGGAGACGGGGAGAAGGTGGGTAGGTGGGGATTGAGGGAGACGGGGAGAAGGTGGGTAGGTGAGGATTGAGGGAGACGGGGTGAAGGTGGGTAGGTGGGGATTGAGGGAGACGGGGTGAAGGTGGGTAGGTGGGGATTGAGGGAGACGGGGAGAAGGTGGGTAGGTGGGGAGTGAGGGAGACGGGGAGAAGGTGGGTAGGTGGGGATTGAGGGAGACGAGGTGAAGGTGGGTAGGTGGGGATTGAGGGAGACGGGGAGAAGGTGGGTAGGTGGGGATTGAGGGAGACGGGGTGAAGGTGGGTAGGTGGGGATTGAGGGAGACGGGGAGAAGGTGGGTAGGTGGGGATTGAGGGAGACGGGGAGAAGGTGGGTAGGTGGGGATTGAGGGAGACGGGGAGAAGGTGGGTAGGTGAGGATTGAGGGAGACGGGGAGAAGGTGGGTAGGTGGGGATTCAGGGAGACGGGGAGAAGGTGGGTAGGTGCGGATTGAGGGAGACGGGGAGAAGGTGGGTAGGTGGGGATTGAGGGAGACGGGGAGAAGGTGGGTAGGTGGGGATTGAGGGAGACGGGGAGAAGGTGGCTAGGTGGGGATTGAGGGAGACGGGCAGAAGGTGGGTAGGTGGGGATTGAGGGAGACGGGGAGAAGGTGGGTAGGTGGGGATTGAGGGAGACGGGGTGAAGGTGGGTAGGTGGGGATTGAGGGAGACGGGGTGAAGGTGGGTAGGTGGGGATTGAGGGTGACGGGGAGAAGGTGGGTAGGTGGGGATTGAGGGAGACGGGGAGAAGGTGGGTACGTGGGGATTGAGGGAGACGGGGTGAAGGTGGGTAGGTGGGGATTGAGGGAGATGGGGAGAAGGTGGGTAGGTGGGGATTGAGGGAGACGGGGAGAAGGTGGGTAGGTGGGTATTGAGGGAGACGGGGAGAAGGTTGGTAGGTGGGGATTGAGGGAGACGGGGAGAAGGTGGGTAGGTGTGGATTGAGGGAGTCGGGGAGAAGGTGGGTAGGTGGGTATTGAGGGAGACCCGGAGAAGGTGGGTAGGTGGGGATTGAGGGAGACGGGGAGAATGTGGGGATTGAGGGAGATGGGGTGAAGGTGGGTAGGTGGGGATTGAGGGAGACGGGGTGAAAGTGGGTAGGGGGGGATTGAGGGAGACGGGGAGAAGGTTGGTAGGTGGGGATTGAGGGAGACGGGGAGAAGGTGGGTAGGTGGGGATTGAGGGAGACGGGGTGAAGGTGGGTAGGTGCGGATTGAGGGAGACGGGGAGAAGGTGGGTAGGTGGGGATTGAGGGAGACGGGGAGAATGTGGGGATTGAGGGAGATGGGGTGAAGGTGGGTAGGTGGGGATTGAGGGAGACGGGGTGAAGGTGGGTAGGGGGGGATTGAGGGAGACGGGGAGAATGTGGGGATTGAGGGAGACGGGGTGAAGGTGGGTAGGTGCGGATTGAGGGAGACTGGGAGAAGGTGGGTAGGGGGGGGATTGAGGGAGACGGGGTGAATGTGGGGATTGAAGGAGATGGGGTGAAGGTGGGTAGGTGGGGATTGAGGGAGACGGGGTGAAGGTGGGTAGGTGGGGATTGAGGGAGACGGGGAGAAGGTGGGTAGGTGGGGATTGAGGGAGACGGGGAGACGGAGGGTAGGTGGGGATTGAGGGAGACGGAGAAGGTGGGTAGGTGGGGATTGAGGGAGATGGGGAGAAGGTGGGTAGGTGGGGATTGAGGGAGACGGGGAGAAGGTGGGTAGATGACGATTGAGGGAGCCGGGGAGTAGGTGGGTAGGTGAGGATTGAGGGAGACGGGGAGAAGGTGGGTAGGGGGGGATTGAGGGAGACGGGGAGAAGGTGGGTAGGGGGGGATTGAGGGAGACGGGGTGAATGTGGGGATTGAAGGAGATGGGGTGAAGGTGGGTAGGTGGGGATTGAGGGAGACGGGGTGAAGGTGGGTAGGTGGGGATTGTGGGAGACGGGGAGAAGGTGGGTAGGTGGGGATTGAGGGAGACGGGGAGACGGAGGGTAGGTGGGGATTGAGGGAGACGGAGAAGGTGGGTAGGTGGGGATTGAGGGAGATGGGGAGAAGGTGGGTAGGTGGGGATTGAGGGAGACGGGGAGAAGGTGGGTAGATGACGATTGAGGGTGCCGGGGAGAAGGTGGGTAGGTGAGGATTGAGGGAGACGGGGAGAAGGTGGGTAGGTGGGGATTGAGGGAGACGGGGAGAAGGTGGGTAGGTGGGGATTGAGGGAGATGGGGCGAAGGTGGGTAGGTGGGGATTGAGGGAGCCGGGGAGAAGGTGGGTAGGTGAGGATTGAGGGAGACAGGGTGAAGGTGGGTAGGTGGGGATTGAGGGCGACGGGGAGCAGGTGGGTAGGTGGGGATTGAGGGAGACGGGGAAAATTTGGGTAGGTGGGGATTGAGGGAGACGGGGAGAAGGTGGGTACGTGGGGATTGAGGGCGATGGGGAGAAGGTGGGTAGGTGGGGATTGAGGGAGACGGGGAGAAGGTGGGTAGGTGGGGATTGAGGGAGACGGGGAGATGGTGGGTAGGTGGGGATTGAGGGAGACAGGGAGAAGGTGGGTAGGTGCGGATTGAGGGAGACGGCCAGAAGGTGGGTAGGTGGGGATAGAGGGAGACGGGGAGAAGGTGGGTAGGTGGGGATTGAGGGAGACGGGGTGAAGGTGGGTAGGTGGGGATTGAGGGAGATGGGGTGAAGGTGGGTAGGTGGGGATTGAGGGAGACGGGGAGAAGGTGGGTAGGTGGGTATTGAGGGAGACGGGGAGAAGGTGGGTAGGTGGAGATTGAGGGAGACGGGGAGAAGGTGGGTAGGTGGGGATTGAGGGAGACGGGGAGAAGGTGGGTAGGTGGGGATTGAGGGAGACGGGGAGAAGGTGGATATGTGCGGATTGAGGGAGACGGGGAGAAGGTGGGTAGGTGGAGATTCAGGGAGACGGGGTGAAGGTGGGTAGGTGGGGATTGAGGGAGACAGGGAGAAGGTGGGTATGTGGGGATTCAGGGAGACGGGGTGAAGGTGGTAGGTGGGGATTGAGGGAGACGGGGAGAAGGTGGGTAGGTGGGGATTGAGGGAGACAGGGAGAAGTTGGGTAAGTGGGGATTGAGGGAGACGGGGTGAAGGTGGGTAGGTGGGGATTGAGGGAGACGGGGAGAAGGTGGGTAGGTGGGGATTGAGGGAGACAGGGAGAAGGTGGGTAGGTGGGGATTGAGGGAGACGGGTTGAAGGTGGGTAGGTGAGGATTGAGGGAGATGGGGAGAAGGTAGGTAGGTGGGGATTGAGGGAGACGGGGAGAAGGTGGGTAGGTGGGGATTGAGGGAGATGGGGAGAAGGTGGGTAGGTGGGGATTGAGGGAGATGGGGAGAATGTGGATAGGTGGGGATTGAGGGTGATGGTGAGAAGGTGGGTAGGTGGGGATAGAGGGCGACGGGGAGAAGGTGGGTAGGTGGGGATTGAGGGAGATGGGGTTAAGGTGGGTAGGTGGGGATTGAGGGAGACGGGGAGAAGGTGGGTAGGTGAGGATTGAGGGAGACGGGGAGAAGGTGGGTAGGTGGGGATTGAGGGAGACGGGGAGAAGGTGGGTAGGTGGGGATTGAGGGAGACGGGGAGAAGGTGGGTAGGTGGGGATTGAGGGAGACGGGGAGAAGGTGGGTAGGTGGGGATTGAGGGAGACGGGGAGAAGGTGGTAGGTGGGGATTGAGGGAGACGGGGAGAAGGTGGGTAGGTGGGGATAGAGGGAGACGGGGAGAATGTGGGTAGGTGGGGATTGAGGGAGATGGGGTGAAGGTGGGTAGGTGGGGATTGAGGGAGATGGGGTGAAGGTGGGTAGGTGGGGATTGAGGGAGACGGGGAGAAGGTGGGTAGGTGAGGATTGAGGGAGACGGGGAGAGGGTGGGTAGGTGGGGATTGAGGGAGACGGGGAGAAGGTGGGTAGGTGCGGATTGAGGGAGACGGGGAGACGGTGGGTAGGTGGGGATTGAGGGAGACGGGGAGAATGTGGGGATTGAGGGAGATGGGGTGAAGGTGGGTAGGTGGGGATTGAGGGAGACGGGGTGAAGGTGGGTATGTGGGGATTGAGGGAGACGGGGAGAAGGTGGGTAGGTGGGGATTGAGGGAGACGGGGAGAAGGTGGGTAGTTGGGGATTGAGGGAGACGGGGAGAAGGTGGGTAGGTGGGGATTGAGGGAGACGGGGAGAAGGTGGGTAGGTGAGGATTGAGGGAGACGGGGAGAAGGTGGGTAGGTGGGGATTGAGGGAGATGGGTTGAAGTTGGGTAGGTGGGGATTGAGGGAGATGGGGAGAAGGTGGGTAGGTGGGGATTGAGGGAGACGGGGAGAAGGTGGGTAGGTGGGTATTGAGGGAGACGGGGTGAAGGTGGGTAGGTGGGGATTGAGGGAGACGGGGAGAAGGTGGGTAGATGACGATTGAGGGAGCCGGGGAGAAGGTGGGTAGGTGGGGATTGAGGGAGACGGAGAAGGTGGGTAGGTGGGGATTGAGGGAGACGGGGAGAAGGTGGGTAGGTGGGGATTGAGGGAGACGGGGAGAAGGTGGGTAGGTGGGGATTGAGGGAGATGGGGAGAAGGTGGGTAGGTGGGGATTGAGGGAGATGGGGAGAAGGTGGGTAGGTGGGGAGTGAGGGAGACGGGGAGAAGGTGGGTAGGTGGGGATTGAGGGAGACGGGGAGAAGGTGGGTAGGTGGGGATTGAGGGAGACGGGGAGAAGGTGGGTAGGTGGGGATTGAGGGAGACGGGGAGAAGGTGGGTAGGTGGGGATTGAGGGAGACGGGGAGAAGGTGGGTAGGTGGGGATTGAGGGAGACGGGGAGAAGGTGGGTAGGTGGGGATTGAGGGAGATGTGGAGAAGGTGGGTAGGTGGGGATTGAGGGAGACGGGGACAAGGTGGGTAGGTGGGGATTGAGGGAGACGGGGAGAAGGTGGGTAGGTGGGGATTGAGGGAGACGGGGAGAAGGTGGGTAGGTGGGGATTGAGGGAGACGGGGAGAAGGTGGGTAGGTGGGGATTGAGGGAGACAGGGTGAAGGTGGGTAGGTGGGGATTGAGGGAGACGGGGAGCAGGTGGGTAGGTGGGGATTGAGGGAGACGGGGAGAAGGTGGGTACGTGGGGATTGAGGGAGACGGGGAGAAGGTGGGTAGGTGCGGATTGAGGGAGACGGGGAGAAGGTGGGTAGGTGGGGATTGAGGGAGACGGGGTGAAGGTGGGTAGGTGGGGATTGAGGGAGACGGGGTGAAGGTGGGTAGGTGGGGATTGAGGGAGACGGGGAGAAGGTGGGTAGGTGGGGATTGAGGGAGACGGGGAGAAGGTGGGTACGTGGGGATTGAGGGAGACGGGGTGAAGGTGGGTAGGTGTGGATTGAGGGAGATGGGGAGAAGGTGGGTAGTTGGGGATTGAGGGAGACGGGGAGAAGGTGGGTAGGTGGTGATTGAGGG
Source organism: Isurus oxyrinchus (assembly GCA_026770705.1). NCBI lineage: Eukaryota > Metazoa > Chordata > Chondrichthyes > Lamniformes > Lamnidae > Isurus > Isurus oxyrinchus. The sequence continues at coordinate 15,757 of JANJGN010003844.1, read as the reverse complement.
AGACGGGGAGAAGGTGGGTAGGTGGGGATTGAGGGAGACGGGGAGAAGGTGGGTAGGTGGGGATTGAGGGAGACCCGGAGAAGGTGGGTAGGTGGGGATTGAGGGAGATGGGGAGAATGTGGGGATTGAGGGAGATGGGGTGAACTTGGGTAGGTGGGGATTGAGGGAGACGGGGTGAAGGTGGGTAGGGGGGGATTGAGGGAGACGGGGAGAATGTGGGGATTGAGGGAGACGGGGTGAAGGTGGGTAGGTGCGGATTGAGGGAGACTGGGAGAAGGTGGGTAGGGGGGGGATTGAGGGAGACGGGGTGAATGTGGGGATTGAAGGAGATGGGGTGAAGGTGGGTAGGTGGGGATTGAGGGAGACGGGGTGAAGGTGGGTAGGTGGGGATTGAGGGAGACGGGGAGAAGGTGGGTAGGTGGGGATTGAGGGAGACGGGGAGACGGAGGGTAGGTGGGGATTGAGGGAGACGGAGAAGGTGGGTAGGTGGGGATTGAGGGAGATGGGGAGAAGGTGGGTAGGTGGGGATTGAGGGAGACGGGGAGAAGGTGGGTAGATGACGATTGAGGGAGCCGGGGAGTAGGTGGGTAGGTGAGGATTGAGGGAGACGGGGAGAAGGTGGGTAGGTGGGGATTGAGGGAGACGGGGAGAAGGTGGGTAGGTGGGGATTGAGGGAGATGGGGCGAAGGTGGGTAGGTGGGGATTGAGGGAGCCGGGGAGAAGGTGGGTAGGTGAGGATTGAGGGAGACAGGGTGAAGGTGGGTAGGTGGGGATTGAGGGCGACGGGGAGCAGGTGGGTAGGTGGGGATTGAGGGAGACGGGGAGAATTTGGGTAGGTGGGGATTGAGGGAGACGGGGAGAAGGTGGGTACGTGGGGATTGAGGGCGATGGGTAGAAGGTGGGTAGGTGGGGATTGAGGGAGACGGGGAGAAGGTGGGTAGGTGGGGATTGAGGGAGACGGGGAGATGGTGGGTAGGTGGGGATTGAGGGAGACGGGGAGAAGGTGGGTAGGTGCGGATTGAGGGAGACGGCCAGAAGGTGGGTAGGTGGGGATTGAGGGAGACGGGGAGAAGGTGGGTAGGTGGGGATTGAGGGAGACGGGGTGAAGGTGGGTAGGTGGGGATTGAGGGAGATGGGGTGAAGGTGGGTAGGTGGGGATTGAGGGAGACGGGGAGAAGGTTGGTAGGTGGGGATTGAGGGAGACGGGGAGAAGGTGGATATGTGCGGATTGAGGGAGACGGGGAGAAGGTGGGTAGGTGGAGATTCAGGGAGACGGGGTGAAGGTGGGTAGGTGGGGATTGAGGGAGACAGGGAGAAGGTGGGTATGTGGGGATTCAGGGAGACGGGGTGAAGGTGGTAGGTGGGGATTGAGGGAGACGGGGAGAAGGTGGGTAGGTGGGGATTGAGGGAGACAGGGAGAAGTTGGGTAAGTGGGGATTGAGGGAGACGGGGTGAAGGTGGGTAGGTGGGGATTGAGGGAGACGGGGAGAAGGTGGGTAGGTGGGGATTGAGGGAGACAGGGAGAAGGTGGGTAGGTGGGGATTGAGGGAGACGGGGTGAAGGTGGTTAGGTGAGGATTGAGGGAGATGGGGAGAAGGTGGGTAGGTGGGGATTGAGGGAGACGGGGAGAAGGTGGGTAGGTGGGGATTGAGGGAGATGGGGAGAACTTGGGTAGGTGGGGATTGAGGGAGATGGGGTGAAGGTGGGTAGGTGGGGATTGAGGGAGACGGGGAGAAGGTGGGTAGGTGGGGAGTGAGGGAGACGGGGAGAAGGTGGGTAGGTGGGGATTGAGGGAGACGGGGTGAAGGTGGGTAGGTGGGGATTGAGGGAGACGGGGAGAAGGTGGGTAGGTGGGGATTGAGGGAGACGGGGAGAAGGTGGGTAGGTGGGGATTGAGGGAGACGGGGAGAAGGTGGGTAGGTGGGGATTGAGGGAGACGGGGTGAAGGTGGGTAGGTGGGGATTGAGGGAGACGGGGAGAAGGTGGGTAGGTGAGGATTGAGGGAGACGGGGAGAAGGTGGGTAGGTGGGGATTGAGGGAGACGGGGAGAAGGTGGGTACGTGGGGAGTGAGGGAGACGGGGAGAAGGTGGGTAGGTGGGGATTGACGGAGACGGGGAGAAGGTGGGTAGGTGGGGATTGAGGGAGACGGGGTGAAGGTGGGTAGGTGGGGATTGAGGGAGACGGGGTGAAGGTGGGTAGGTGGGGATTGAGGGAGACGGGGAGAAGGTGGGTAGGTGGGGATTGAGGGAGACGGGGAGAAGGTGGGTAGGTGGGGATTGAGGTAGACAGGGAGAAGGTGGGTAGGTGGGGATTGAGGGAGACGGGGAGAAGGTGGGTATGTGGGGATTGAGGGAGACGGGGTGAAGGTGGGTAGGTGGGGATTGAGGGAGATGGGGAGAAGGTGGGTAGGTGGGGATTGAGGGAGACGGGGAGAAGGTGGGTAGGTGGGGATTGAGGGAGACGGGGAGAAGGTTGGTAGGTGGGGATTGAGGGAGACGGGGAGAAGGTGGGTAGGTGGGGATTGAGGGAGACGGGGAGAAGGTGGGTAGGTGGGGATTGAGGGAGACCCGGAGAAGGTGGGTAGGTGGGGATTGAGGGAGACGGGGTGAAGGTGGGTAGGGGGGGATTGAGGGAGACGGGGAGAATGTGGGGATTGAGGGAGACGGGGTGAAGGTGGGTAGGTGCGGATTGTGGGAGACTGGGAGAAGGTGGGTAGGGGGGGATTGAGGGAGACGGGGTGAATGTGGGGATTGAAGGAGATGGGGTGAAGGTGGGTAGGTGGGGATTGAGGGAGACGGGGTGAAGGTGGGTAGGTGGGGATTGTGGGAGACGGGGAGAAGGTGGGTAGGTGGGGATTGAGGGAGACGGGGAGACGGAGGGTAGGTGGGGATTGAGGGAGACGGAGAAGGTGGGTAGGTGGGGATTGAGGGAGATGGGGAGAAGGTGGGTAGGTGGGGATTGAGGGAGACGGGGAGAAGGTGGGTAGATGACGATTGAGGGTGCCGGGGAGAAGGTGGGTAGGTGAGGATTGAGGGAGACGGGGAGAAGGTGGGTAGGTGGGGATTGAGGGAGACGGGGAGAAGGTGGGTAGGTGGGGATTGAGGGAGATGGGGCGAAGGTGGGTAGGTGGGGATTGAGGGAGCCGGGGAGAAGGTGGGTAGGTGAGGATTGAGGGAGACAGGGTGAAGGTGGGTAGGTGGGGATTGAGGGCGACGGGGAGCAGGTGGGTAGGTGGGGATTGAGGGAGACGGGGAAAATTTGGGTAGGTGGGGATTGAGGGAGACGGGGAGAAGGTGGGTACGTGGGGATTGAGGGCGATGGGGAGAAGGTGGGTAGGTGGGGATTGAGGGAGACGGGGAGAAGGTGGGTAGGTGGGGATTGAGGGAGACGGGGAGATGGTGGGTAGGTGGGGATTGAGGGAGACAGGGAGAAGGTGGGTAGGTGCGGATTGAGGGAGACGGCCAGAAGGTGGGTAGGTGGGGATAGAGGGAGACGGGGAGAAGGTGGGTAGGTGGGGATTGAGGGAGACGGGGTGAAGGTGGGTAGGTGGGGATTGAGGGAGACGGGGTGAAGGTGGGTAGGTGGGGATTGAGGGAGACGGGGAGAAGGTGGGTAGGTGGGGATTGAGGGAGACGGGGAGAAGGTGGGTAGGTGGGGATTGAGGGAGACGGGGAGAAGGTGGGTAGGTGGGGATTGAGGGAGACGGGGAGAAGGTGGGTAGGTGGGTATTGAGGGAGACGGGGAGAAGGTGGGTAGGTGGGGATTGAGGGAGACGGGGAGAAGGTGGGTAGGTGGGGATTGAGGGAGACGGGGAGAAGGTGGGTAGGTGGGGATTGAGGGAGACGGGGAGAAGGTGGATATGTGCGGATTGAGGGAGACGGGGAGAAGGTGGGTAGGTGGAGATTCAGGGAGACGGGGTGAAGGTGGGTAGGTGGGGATTGAGGGAGACAGGGAGAAGGTGGGTAGGTGGGGATTGAGGGAGACGGGTTGAAGGTGGGTAGGTGAGGATTGAGGGAGATGGGGAGAAGGTAGGTAGGTGGGGATTGAGGGAGACGGGGAGAAGGTGGGTAGGTGGGGATTGAGGGAGATGGGGAGAAGGTGGGTAGGTGGGGATTGAGGGAGATGGGGAGAATGTGGATAGGTGGGGATTGAGGGTGATGGTGAGAAGGTGGGTAGGTGGGGATAGAGGGCGACGGGGAGAAGGTGGGTAGGTGGGGATTGAGGGAGATGGGGTTAAGGTGGGTAGGTGGGGATTGAGGGAGACGGGGTGAAGGTGGGTAGGTGGGGATTGAGGGAGACGGGGAGAAGGTGGGTAGGTGAGGATTGAGGGAGACGGGGAGAAGGTGGGTAGGTGGGGATTGAGGGAGACGGGGAGAAGGTGGGTAGGTGGGGATTGAGGGAGACGGGGAGAAGGTGGGTAGGTGGGGATTGAGGGAGACGGGGAGAAGGTGGGTAGGTGGGGATTGAGGGAGACGGGGAGAAGGTGGTAGGTGGGGATTGAGGGAGACGGGGAGAAGGTGGGTAGGTGGGGATAGAGGGAGACGGGGAGAATGTGGGTAGGTGGGGATTGAGGGAGATGGGGTGAAGGTGGGTAGGTGGGGATTGAGGGAGATGGGGTGAAGGTGGGTAGGTGGGGATTGAGGGAGACGGGGAGAAGGTGGGTAGGTGAGGATTGAGGGAGACGGGGAGAGGGTGGGTAGGTGGGGATTGAGGGAGACGGGGAGAAGGTGGGTAGGTGGGGATTGAGGGAGACGGGGAGAAGGTGGGTAGGTGCGGATTGAGGGAGACGGGGAGACGGTGGGTAGGTGGGGATTGAGGGAGACGGGGAGAATGTGGGGATTGAGGGAGATGGGGTGAAGGTGGGTAGGTGGGGATTGAGGGAGACGGGGTGAAGGTGGGTATGTGGGGATTGAGGGAGACGGGGAGAAGGTGGGTAGGTGGGGATTGAGGGAGACGGGGAGAAGGTGGGTAGGTGGGGATTGAGGGAGACGGGGAGAAGGTGGGTAGGTGGGGATTGAGGGAGACGGGGAGAAGGTGGGTAGGTGAGGATTGAGGGAGACGGGGAGAAGGTGGGTAGGTGGGGATTGAGGGAGATGGGTTGAAGTTGGGTAGGTGGGGATTGAGGGAGATGGGGAGAAGGTGGGTAGGTGGGGATTGAGGGAGACGGGGAGAAGGTGGGTAGGTGGGTATTGAGGGAGACGGGGTGAAGGTGGGTAGGTGGGTATTGAGGGAGACGGGGAGAAGGTGGGTAGGTGGGGATTGAGGGAGACGGAGAAGGTGGGTAGGTGGGGATTGAGGGAGACGGGGAGAAGGTGGGTAGGTGGGGATTGAGGGAGACGGGGAGAAGGTGGGTAGGTGGGGATTGAGGGAGACGGGGAGAAGGTGGGTAGGTGGGGATTGAGGGAGACGGGGAGAAGGTGGGTAGGTGGGGATTGAGGGAGACGGCGAGAAGTTGGGTAGGTGGGGATTGAGGGAGACGGGGTGAAGGTGGGTAGGTGGGGATTGAGGGAGACGGGGTGAGGGTGGGATAGGTGGGGATTGAGGGAGACGGGGTGAGGGTGGGATAGGTGGGGATTGAGGGAGACGGGGAGAAGGTGGGTAGGTGGGGATTGAGGGAGACAGGGAGATGGTGGGTAGGTGGGGATTGAGGGAGACGGGGAGAAGGTGGGTAGGTGGGGATTGAGGGAGACGGGGAGAAGGTGGGTAGGTGAGGATTGAGGGAGACGGGGTGAAGGTGGGTAGGTGGGGATTGAGGGAGACGGGGTGAAGGTGGGTAGGTGGGGATTGAGGGAGACGGGGAGAAGGTGGGTAGGTGGGGAGTGAGGGAGACGGGGAGAAGGTGGGTAGGTGGGGATTGAGGGAGACGAGGTGAAGGTGGGTAGGTGGGGATTGAGGGAGACGGGGAGAAGGTGGGTAGGTGGGGATTGAGGGAGACGGGGTGAAGGTGGGTAGGTGGGGATTGAGGGAGACGGGGAGAAGGTGGGTAGGTGGGGATTGAGGGAGACGGGGAGAAGGTGGGTAGGTGGGGATTGAGGGAGACGGGGAGAAGGTGGGTAGGTGAGGATTGAGGGAGACGGGGAGAAGGTGGGTAGGTGGGGATTCAGGGAGACGGGGAGAAGGTGGGTAGGTGCGGATTGAGGGAGACGGGGAGAAGGTGGGTAGGTGGGGATTGAGGGAGACGGGGAGAAGGTGGGTAGGTGGGGATTGAGGGAGACGGGGAGAAGGTGGCTAGGTGGGGATTGAGGGAGACGGGCAGAAGGTGGGTAGGTGGGGATTGAGGGAGACGGGGAGAAGGTGGGTAGGTGGGGATTGAGGGAGACGGGGTGAAGGTGGGTAGGTGGGGATTGAGGGAGACGGGGTGAAGGTGGGTAGGTGGGGATTGAGGGTGACGGGGAGAAGGTGGGTAGGTGGGGATTGAGGGAGACGGGGAGAAGGTGGGTACGTGGGGATTGAGGGAGACGGGGTGAAGGTGGGTAGGTGGGGATTGAGGGAGATGGGGAGAAGGTGGGTAGGTGGGGATTGAGGGAGACGGGGAGAAGGTGGGTAGGTGGGTATTGAGGGAGACGGGGAGAAGGTTGGTAGGTGGGGATTGAGGGAGACGGGGAGAAGGTGGGTAGGTGTGGATTGAGGGAGTCGGGGAGAAGGTGGGTAGGTGGGTATTGAGGGAGACCCGGAGAAGGTGGGTAGGTGGGGATTGAGGGAGACGGGGAGAATGTGGGGATTGAGGGAGATGGGGTGAAGGTGGGTAGGTGGGGATTGTGGGAGACGGGGTGAAAGTGGGTAGGGGGGGATTGAGGGAGACGGGGAGAAGGTTGGTAGGTGGGGATTGAGGGAGACGGGGAGAAGGTGGGTAGGTGGGGATTGAGGGAGACGGGGTGAAGGTGGGTAGGTGCGGATTGAGGGAGACGGGGAGAAGGTGGGTAGGTGGGGATTGAGGGAGACGGGGAGAATGTGGGGATTGAGGGAGATGGGGTGAAGGTGGGTAGGTGGGGATTGAGGGAGACGGGGTGAAGGTGGGTAGGGGGGGATTGAGGGAGACGGGGAGAATGTGGGGATTGAGGGAGACGGGGTGAAGGTGGGTAGGTGCGGATTGAGGGAGACTGGGAGAAGGTGGGTAGGGGGGGGATTGAGGGAGACGGGGTGAATGTGGGGATTGAAGGAGATGGGGTGAAGGTGGGTAGGTGGGGATTGAGGGAGACGGGGTGAAGGTGGGTAGGTGGGGATTGAGGGAGACGGGGAGAAGGTGGGTAGGTGGGGATTGAGGGAGACGGGGAGACGGAGGGTAGGTGGGGATTGAGGGAGACGGAGAAGGTGGGTAGGTGGGGATTGAGGGAGATGGGGAGAAGGTGGGTAGGTGGGGATTGAGGGAGACGGGGAGAAGGTGGGTAGATGACGATTGAGGGAGCCGGGGAGTAGGTGGGTAGGTGAGGATTGAGGGAGACGGGGAGAAGGTGGGTAGGGGGGGATTGAGGGAGACGGGGAGAAGGTGGGTAGGGGGGGATTGAGGGAGACGGGGTGAATGTGGGGATTGAAGGAGATGGGGTGAAGGTGGGTAGGTGGGGATTGAGGGAGACGGGGTGAAGGTGGGTAGGTGGGGATTGTGGGAGACGGGGAGAAGGTGGGTAGGTGGGGATTGAGGGAGACGGGGAGACGGAGGGTAGGTGGGGATTGAGGGAGACGGAGAAGGTGGGTAGGTGGGGATTGAGGGAGATGGGGAGAAGGTGGGTAGGTGGGGATTGAGGGAGACGGGGAGAAGGTGGGTAGATGACGATTGAGGGTGCCGGGGAGAAGGTGGGTAGGTGAGGATTGAGGGAGACGGGGAGAAGGTGGGTAGGTGGGGATTGAGGGAGACGGGGAGAAGGTGGGTAGGTGGGGATTGAGGGAGATGGGGCGAAGGTGGGTAGGTGGGGATTGAGGGAGCCGGGGAGAAGGTGGGTAGGTGAGGATTGAGGGAGACAGGGTGAAGGTGGGTAGGTGGGGATTGAGGGCGACGGGGAGCAGGTGGGTAGGTGGGGATTGAGGGAGACGGGGAAAATTTGGGTAGGTGGGGATTGAGGGAGACGGGGAGAAGGTGGGTACGTGGGGATTGAGGGCGATGGGGAGAAGGTGGGTAGGTGGGGATTGAGGGAGACGGGGAGAAGGTGGGTAGGTGGGGATTGAGGGAGACGGGGAGATGGTGGGTAGGTGGGGATTGAGGGAGACAGGGAGAAGGTGGGTAGGTGCGGATTGAGGGAGACGGCCAGAAGGTGGGTAGGTGGGGATAGAGGGAGACGGGGAGAAGGTGGGTAGGTGGGGATTGAGGGAGACGGGGTGAAGGTGGGTAGGTGGGGATTGAGGGAGATGGGGTGAAGGTGGGTAGGTGGGGATTGAGGGAGACGGGGAGAAGGTGGGTAGGTGGGTATTGAGGGAGACGGGGAGAAGGTGGGTAGGTGGAGATTGAGGGAGACGGGGAGAAGGTGGGTAGGTGGGGATTGAGGGAGACGGGGAGAAGGTGGGTAGGTGGGGATTGAGGGAGACGGGGAGAAGGTGGATATGTGCGGATTGAGGGAGACGGGGAGAAGGTGGGTAGGTGGAGATTCAGGGAGACGGGGTGAAGGTGGGTAGGTGGGGATTGAGGGAGACAGGGAGAAGGTGGGTATGTGGGGATTCAGGGAGACGGGGTGAAGGTGGTAGGTGGGGATTGAGGGAGACGGGGAGAAGGTGGGTAGGTGGGGATTGAGGGAGACAGGGAGAAGTTGGGTAAGTGGGGATTGAGGGAGACGGGGTGAAGGTGGGTAGGTGGGGATTGAGGGAGACGGGGAGAAGGTGGGTAGGTGGGGATTGAGGGAGACAGGGAGAAGGTGGGTAGGTGGGGATTGAGGGAGACGGGTTGAAGGTGGGTAGGTGAGGATTGAGGGAGATGGGGAGAAGGTAGGTAGGTGGGGATTGAGGGAGACGGGGAGAAGGTGGGTAGGTGGGGATTGAGGGAGATGGGGAGAAGGTGGGTAGGTGGGGATTGAGGGAGATGGGGAGAATGTGGATAGGTGGGGATTGAGGGTGATGGTGAGAAGGTGGGTAGGTGGGGATAGAGGGCGACGGGGAGAAGGTGGGTAGGTGGGGATTGAGGGAGATGGGGTTAAGGTGGGTAGGTGGGGATTGAGGGAGACGGGGAGAAGGTGGGTAGGTGAGGATTGAGGGAGACGGGGAGAAGGTGGGTAGGTGGGGATTGAGGGAGACGGGGAGAAGGTGGGTAGGTGGGGATTGAGGGAGACGGGGAGAAGGTGGGTAGGTGGGGATTGAGGGAGACGGGGAGAAGGTGGGTAGGTGGGGATTGAGGGAGACGGGGAGAAGGTGGTAGGTGGGGATTGAGGGAGACGGGGAGAAGGTGGGTAGGTGGGGATAGAGGGAGACGGGGAGAATGTGGGTAGGTGGGGATTGAGGGAGATGGGGTGAAGGTGGGTAGGTGGGGATTGAGGGAGATGGGGTGAAGGTGGGTAGGTGGGGATTGAGGGAGACGGGGAGAAGGTGGGTAGGTGAGGATTGAGGGAGACGGGGAGAGGGTGGGTAGGTGGGGATTGAGGGAGACGGGGAGAAGGTGGGTAGGTGCGGATTGAGGGAGACGGGGAGACGGTGGGTAGGTGGGGATTGAGGGAGACGGGGAGAATGTGGGGATTGAGGGAGATGGGGTGAAGGTGGGTAGGTGGGGATTGAGGGAGACGGGGTGAAGGTGGGTATGTGGGGATTGAGGGAGACGGGGAGAAGGTGGGTAGGTGGGGATTGAGGGAGACGGGGAGAAGGTGGGTAGTTGGGGATTGAGGGAGACGGGGAGAAGGTGGGTAGGTGGGGATTGAGGGAGACGGGGAGAAGGTGGGTAGGTGAGGATTGAGGGAGACGGGGAGAAGGTGGGTAGGTGGGGATTGAGGGAGATGGGTTGAAGTTGGGTAGGTGGGGATTGAGGGAGATGGGGAGAAGGTGGGTAGGTGGGGATTGAGGGAGACGGGGAGAAGGTGGGTAGGTGGGTATTGAGGGAGACGGGGTGAAGGTGGGTAGGTGGGGATTGAGGGAGACGGGGAGAAGGTGGGTAGATGACGATTGAGGGAGCCGGGGAGAAGGTGGGTAGGTGGGGATTGAGGGAGACGGAGAAGGTGGGTAGGTGGGGATTGAGGGAGACGGGGAGAAGGTGGGTAGGTGGGGATTGAGGGAGACGGGGAGAAGGTGGGTAGGTGGGGATTGAGGGAGATGGGGAGAAGGTGGGTAGGTGGGGATTGAGGGAGATGGGGAGAAGGTGGGTAGGTGGGGAGTGAGGGAGACGGGGAGAAGGTGGGTAGGTGGGGATTGAGGGAGACGGGGAGAAGGTGGGTAGGTGGGGATTGAGGGAGACGGGGAGAAGGTGGGTAGGTGGGGATTGAGGGAGACGGGGAGAAGGTGGGTAGGTGGGGATTGAGGGAGACGGGGAGAAGGTGGGTAGGTGGGGATTGAGGGAGACGGGGAGAAGGTGGGTAGGTGGGGATTGAGGGAGATGTGGAGAAGGTGGGTAGGTGGGGATTGAGGGAGACGGGGACAAGGTGGGTAGGTGGGGATTGAGGGAGACGGGGAGAAGGTGGGTAGGTGGGGATTGAGGGAGACGGGGAGAAGGTGGGTAGGTGGGGATTGAGGGAGACGGGGAGAAGGTGGGTAGGTGGGGATTGAGGGAGACAGGGTGAAGGTGGGTAGGTGGGGATTGAGGGAGACGGGGAGCAGGTGGGTAGGTGGGGATTGAGGCAGACGGGGAGAAGGTGGGTAGATGACGATTGAGGGAGCCGGGGAGAAGGTGGGTAGGTGGGGATTGAGGGAGACGGAGAAGGTGGGTAGGTGGGGATTGAGGGAGATGTGGAGAAGGTGGGTAGGTGGGGATTGAGGGAGACGGGGAGAAGGTGGGTAGGTGGGGATTGAGGGAGACGGGGTGAAGCTGGGTAGGTGGGGATTGAGGGAGATGGGGAGAAGGTGGGTACGTGGGGATTGAGGGAGATGGGAAGAAGGTGGGTAGGTGGGGATTGAGGGAGACGGGGAGAAGGTGGGTAGGTGGGGATTGAGGGAGACGGGGAGAAGGTGGGTAGGTGGGGATTGAGGGAGACGGGGAGAAGGTGGGTAGGTGGGGATTGAGGGAGACGGCGAGAAGTTGGGTAGGTGGGGATTGAGGGAGACGGGGTGAAGGTGGGTAGGTGGGGATTGAGGGAGACGGGGTGAGGGTGGGATAGGTGGGGATTGAGGGAGACGGGGTGAGGGTGGGATAGGTGGGGATTGAGGGAGACGGGGAGAAGGTGGGTAGGTGGGGATTGAGGGAGACAGGGAGATGGTGGGTAGGTGGGGATTGAGGGAGACGGGGAGAAGGTGGGTAGGTGGGGATTGAGGGAGACGGGGAGAAGGTGGGTAGGTGAGGATTGAGGGAGACGGGGTGAAGGTGGGTAGGTGGGGATTGAGGGAGACAGGGTGAAGGTGGGTAGGTGGGGATTGAGGGAGACGGGGAGAAGGTGGGTAGGTGGGGAGTGAGGGAGACGGGGAGAAGGTGGGTAGGTGGGGATTGAGGGAGACGAGGTGAAGGTGGGTAGGTGGGGATTGAGGGAGACGGGGAGAAGGTGGGTAGGTGGGGATTGAGGGAGACGGGGTGAAGGTGGGTAGGTGGGGATTGAGGGAGACGGGGAGAAGGTGGGTAGGTGGGGATTGAGGGAGACGGGGAGAAGGTGGGTAGGTGGGGATTGAGGGAGACGGGGAGAAGGTGGGTAGGTGAGGATTGAGGGAGACGGGGAGAAGGTGGGTAGGTGGGGATTGAGGGAGACGGGGAGAAGGTGGGTAGGTGGGGATTGAGGGAGACGGGGAGAAGGTGGGTAGGTGGGGATTGAGGGAGACGGGGAGAAGGTGGGTAGGTGGGGATTGAGGGAGACGGGGAGAAGGTGGGTAGGTGGGGATTGAGGGAGACGGGGAGAAGGTGGGTAGGTGGGGATTGAGGGAGACGGGGTGAAGGTGGGTAGGTGGGGATTGAGGGAGACGGGGTGAAGGTGGGTAGGTGGGGATTGAGGGAGACGGGGAGAAGGTGGGTAGGTGGGGATTGAGGGAGACGGGGAGAAGGTGGGTACGTGGGGATTGAGGGAGACGGGGTGAAGGTGGGTAGGTGGGGATTGAGGGAGATGGGGAGAAGGTGGGTAGGTGGGGATTGAGGGAGACGGGGAGAAGGTGGGTAGGTGGGTATTGAGGGAGACGGGGAGAAGGTTGGTAGGTGGGGATTGAGGGAGACGGGGAGAAGGTGGGTAGGTGTGGATTGAGGGAGTCGGGGAGAAGGTGGGTAGGTGGGGATTGAGGGAGACCCGGAGAAGGTGGGTAGGTGGGGATTGAGGGAGACGGGGAGAATGTGGGGATTGAGGGAGATGGGGTGAAGGTGGGTAGGTGGGGATTGAGGGAGACGGGGTGAAAGTGGGTAGGGGGGGATTGAGGGAGACGGGGAGAAGGTTGGTAGGTGGGGATTGAGGGAGACGGAGAGAAGGTGGGTAGGTGGGGATTGAGGGAGACGGGGTGAAGGTGGGTAGGTGCGGATTGAGGGAGACGGGGAGAAGGTGGGTAGGTGGGGATTGAGGGAGACGGGGAGAATGTGGGGATTGAGGGAGATGGGGTGAAGGTGGGTAGGTGGGGATTGAGGGAGACGGGGTGAAGGTGGGTAGGGGGGGATTGAGGGAGACGGGGAGAATGTGGGGATTGAGGGAGACGGGGTGAAGGTGGGTAGGTGCGGATTGAGGGAGACTGGGAGAAGGTGGGTAGGGGGGGGATTGAGGGAGACGGGGTGAATGTGGGGATTGAAGGAGATGGGGTGAAGGTGGGTAGGTGGGGATTGAGGGAGACGGGGTGAAGGTGGGTAGGTGGGGATTGAGGGAGACGGGGAGAAGGTGGGTAGGTGGGGATTGAGGGAGACGGGGAGACGGAGGGTAGGTGGGGATTGAGGGAGACGGAGAAGGTGGGTAGGTGGGGATTGAGGGAGATGGGGAGAAGGTGGGTAGGTGGGGATTGAGGGAGACGGGGAGAAGGTGGGTAGATGACGATTGAGGGAGCCGGGGAGTAGGTGGGTAGGTGAGGATTGAGGGAGACGGGGAGAAGGTGGGTAGGGGGGGATTGAGGGAGACGGGGAGAAGGTGGGTAGGGGGGGATTGAGGGAGACGGGGTGAATGTGGGGATTGAAGGAGATGGGGTGAAGGTGGGTAGGTGGGGATTGAGGGAGACGGGGTGAAGGTGGGTAGGTGGGGATTGTGGGAGACGGGGAGAAGGTGGGTAGGTGGGGATTGAGGGAGACGGGGAGACGGAGGGTAGGTGGGGATTGAGGGAGACGGAGAAGGTGGGTAGGTGGGGATTGAGGGAGATGGGGAGAAGGTGGGTAGGTGGGGATTGAGGGAGACGGGGAGAAGGTGGGTAGATGACGATTGAGGGTGCCGGGGAGAAGGTGGGTAGGTGAGGATTGAGGGAGACGGGGAGAAGGTGGGTAGGTGGGGATTGAGGGAGACGGGGAGAAGGTGGGTAGGTGGGGATTGAGGGAGATGGGGCGAAGGTGGGTAGGTGGGGATTGAGGGAGCCGGGGAGAAGGTGGGTAGGTGAGGATTGAGGGAGACAGGGTGAAGGTGGGTAGGTGGGGATTGAGGGCGACGGGGAGCAGGTGGGTAGGTGGGGATTGAGGGAGACGGGGAAAATTTGGGTAGGTGGGGATTGAGGGAGACGGGGAGAAGGTGGGTACGTGGGGATTGAGGGCGATGGGGAGAAGGTGGGTAGGTGGGGATTGAGGGAGACGGGGAGAAGGTGGGTAGGTGGGGATTGAGGGAGACGGGGAGATGGTGGGTAGGTGGGGATTGAGGGAGACGGGGAGAAGGTGGGTAGGTGCGGATTGAGGGAGACGGCCAGAAGGTGGGTAGGTGGGGATTGAGGGAGACGGGGAGAAGGTGGGTAGGTGGGGGATTGAGGGAGACGGGGTGAAGGTGGGTAGGTGGGGATTGAGGGAGATGGGGTGAAGGTGGGTAGGTGGGGATTGAGGGAGACGGGGAGAAGGTGGGTAGGTGGGGATTGAGGGAGACGGGGAGAAGGTGGATATGTGCGGATTGAGGGAGACGGGGAGAAGGTGGGTAGGTGGAGATTCAGGGAGACGGGGTGAAGGTGGGTAGGTGGGGATTGAGGGAGACAGGGAGAAGGTGGGTATGTGGGGATTCAGGGAGACGGGGTGAAGGTGGTAGGTGGGGATTGAGGGAGACGGGGAGAAGGTGGGTAGGTGGGGATTGAGGGAGACAGGGAGAAGTTGGGTAAGTGGGGATTGAGGGAGACGGGGTGAAGGTGGGTAGGTGGGGATTGAGGGAGACGGGGAGAAGGTGGGTAGGTGGGGATTGAGGGAGACAGGGAGAAGGTGGGTAGGTGGGGATTGAGGGAGACGGGTTGAAGGTGGGTAGGTGAGGATTGAGGGAGATGGGGAGAAGGTGGGTAGGTGGGGATTGAGGGAGACGGGGAGAAGGTGGGTAGGTGGGGATTGAGGGAGATGGGGAGAAGGCGGGTAGGTGGGGATTGAGGGAGATGGGGAGAATGTGGATAGGTGGGGATTGAGGGTGATGGTGAGAAGGTGGGTAGGTGAGGATTGAGGGAGACGGGGAGAAGGTGGGTAGGTGGGGATAGAGGGCGACGGGGAGAAGGTGGGTAGGTGGGGATTGAGGGAGATGGGGTGAAGGTGGGTAGGTGGGGATTGAGGGAGACGGGGTGAAGGTGGGTAGGTGGGGATTGAGGGAGACGGGGAGAAGGTGGGTAGGTGAGGATTGAGGGAGACGGGGAGAAGGTGGGTAGGTGGGGATTGAGGGAGAGGGGGTGAAGGTGGGTAGGTGGGGATTGAGGGAGACGGGGAGAAGGTGGGTAGGTGGGGATTGAGGGAGACGGGGAGAAGGTGGGTAGGTGGGGATTGAGGGAGACGGGGAGAAGGTGGTAGGTGGGGATTGAGGGAGACGGGGAGAAGGTGGGTAGGTGGGGATAGAGGGAGATGGGGTGAAGGTGGGTAGGTGGGGATTGAGGGAGATGGGGTGAAGGTGGGTAGGTGGGGATTGAGGGAGACGGGGAGAAGGTGGGTAGGTGAGGATTGAGGGAGACGGGGAGAGGGTGGGTAGGTGGGGATTGAGGGAGACGGGGAGAAGGTGGGTAGGTGGGGATTGAGGGAGACGGGGAGAAGGTGGGTAGGTGCGGATTGAGGGAGACGGGGAGAAGGTGGGTAGGTGGGGATTGAGGGAGACGGGGAGAAGGTGGGTAGGTGGGGATTGAGGGAGACGGGGAGAAGGTGGGTAGGTGGGGATTGAGGGAGACGGGGAGAAGGTGGGTAGGTGGGGATTGAGGGAGACGGGGAGAAGGTGGGTAGGTGGGGATTGAGGGAGACGGGGTGAAGGTGGGTAGGTGGGGATTGAGGGAGACGGGGAGAAGGTGGGGATTGAGGGAGACGGGGTGAAGGTGGGTAGGGGGGGATTGAGGGAGACGGGGAGAAGGTGGGTAGGTGGGGATTGAGGTAGACGGGGAGAAGGTGGGTAGGTGCGGATTGAGGGAGATGGGGAGAAGGTGGGTAAGTGGGGATTGAGGGAGACGGGGTGAATGTGGGGATTGAAGGAGATGGGGTGAAGGTGGGTAGGTGCGGATTGAGGGAGACGGGGTGAAGGTGGGTAGGTGGGGATTGAGGGAGACGGGGAGAAGGTGGGTAGGTGGGGATTGAGGGAGACGGGGTGAAGGTGGGGAGCTGGGGATTGAGGG
>JANJGN010003843.1:0-39679 GCA_026770705.1 Isurus oxyrinchus | reverse complement strand
AAATACTGACACACTCCCCAGGGACCCCCTGTAAATACTGACACACTCCCTGGGGAGCCCCTGTAAATACTGACACACTCCCCAGGGATTGCCCCTGTAAATGCTGACACATTCCCCAGTTACCCCCTGTAAATACTGTCACATTCCCGGTGACCCCCTATAAATACTGACACACTCCCTGGTGACCCCTTTTAAATATTGACACACTCCCCATGACCCCATGTAAATACTGACACACATCACCGTGAAACCCCTGTAAATACTGACACACTCCCCAGAGACACCCTGTAAATACTGACACACTCCCCAGGGACCCCCTGTAAATACTGACACACTCTCTGGGCACACCCTGTAAATACTGACACACTCCCCGGGGACTTCCTGTAAATACTGACACACTCCCCAGGTACCCCCTTTAAATACTGACACACTCCCCAGGTACCCCCTGTAAATAGTGACACACTCCCCAGGGACATCCTGTAAATATTCTCACACACTCCCCGGGGACCCCCTGTAAATACTGACAAACTCCCCATGGACACCTTGTAAATACTGACATACTCCCTGGGGACCCCCTGTAAATACTGACTCACTCCCCAGGGACCCCCTGTAAATACTGACACACTCCCCAGAGATCCCCTGTAAATACTGACACACGCCCCGGGGAGATACTGTAAATACTAACACTACGCGGGGACCCCCCTGTAAATACTGACACACTTTCCAGAGACCCCATGTAAATATTGACACACTCTCCAGAGACCCCCTGTAAATATTGACACACTCCCCAGAGACCCCCTGTAAATATTGAAACACTCCCCGGGGACCCCCTGTAAATATTGACACACTCCCCGGGGATCCCCTGTAAATATTGACACACTCCCCAGAGACCCCCTGTGAATACTGACACACTCTCTGGGGAACACCTGCAAATACTGACACTCTCCACAGGGAGACACTGTAAATATTAACACTACCCGGGGACCCCCTGTAAATACTGACACACTCTCTGGGGAACCCCTGTAAATACTGACACACTCCACAGGGAGACACTGTAAATACTAACACTACCCGTGGACCCCCTGTAAATAATGAAACACTCCCCGGGGATCCCCTGTAAATACTGACACACTCCCCAGAGACCCCCTGTAAATACTGACACACTCCCCAGAGACCCCCTGTAAATACCGACACACTCCCCGGGGACCCACTGTAAATACTAACACACTCCCCGGGGACCCGCTGTAAATACTGACACACTCCCCGGGAACCCCCTGTAAATACTGACACACTCCCCGGGGAGCCCCTGTAAATACTGACACACTACCCGGGAACCCCCTGTAAATACTGACACACTCCCCAGGGATTTCCCTGTAAATACTGACACACTCCCAGGGACCCCTGTAAATGCTGACACATTCCCCAGTTACCCCCTGTAAATACTGTCACAGTCCCGGTGACACCCTTTAAATACTGACACACTCCCTGGTGACCCCTTTTAAATACTGACACACTCCCCATGACCCCATGTAAATACTGACACACGCCCCGGGGACCCCGTGTAAATACTGACACACTCCCCGAGGATCTCCTGTAAATAATGACAAACTCCCTAGGGAGACACTGTAAATACTAACACTGCCCGGAGACCCCCTGTAAATACTGACACACTCCCCAGAGATCCCCTGTAAATATTGACACAGTCCCCAGGGACACCCTGTAAATATTCACACACACCCCAGAGAACACCTGTTAATATTGACATACTCCCCAGAGACCCCCTGTAAATAGTGACACACTCCCCGGGGACCCCCTGTAAATACTGGCACATTCCCCGGGGACCCCCTGTAAATATTGACACACTCCCCGGGGATCCCCTGTAAATCTTGACACACTCCCTGTGGATCCCCCTGTAAATACTGACACACTACCCGGGGACCCACTGTAAATACTGACAGACTCCCCGGGGACCCCCTGTAAATACTGACACACTCCCCGGGTACACCCTGTAAATAATGATACACTCCCCGGGGACACCCTGTAAATACTGACACACTCCACAGGGAGACACTGTAAATACTAACACTACCGGGGACCCCCTCTAAATACTGACACACTATCTGGGGAACCCCGGTAAATACTGACACACTCCACAGGGAGACACTGTAAATACTAACACTACCGGGGACCGCCTCTAAATACTGACACACTATCTGGGGAACCCTGGTAAATACTGACACACTCCCTGGGGACGCCCTACAAATAATGACACACGCCCCAGAGACCCCCTGTAAATACTGACACACTCCCCGGGGAGCCCTTGTAAATAATGACACACTCCCCGGGAACCCTCTGTAAATACTGACACACTCCCCAGGGACCCCCTGTAAATACTGACATACTCCCTGTGAAACCCCTGTAAATACTGACACACTCCCCGGAGACCCCCTGTAAATACTGACACACTCCCCAGGGACCCCCTGTAAATACTGACATACTCCCTGTGAAACCCCTGTAAATACTGACACACTCCCCGGAGACCCCCTGTAAATACTGACACACTCCCCGGGGACCCCCTGTAAATACTGACACACTTCCCGGTGACCCCCAGTAAATACTGACAAACTCCCCAGGGACTTCCTGTAAATACTGACACACTCCCTGGGGACCCACTGTAAATACTGACACACTCCCCAGGGACTTCCTGTAAATACTGACACACTCCCCGGGGACCCCCTGTAAATACTGACACACTCCCCAGGGACCCCCTGTAAATACTGACATACTCCCTGTGAAACCCCTGTAAATACTGATACACTCCCCGGAGACCCCCTGTAAATACTGACACACTCCCTGGGGACCCACTGTAAATACTGACACACTCCCCAGGGACTTCCTGTAAATACTGACACACTCCCCGGGGACCCCCTGTAAATACTGACACACTCCCCAGAGACCCCCTGTAAATACTGACACAATCCCCAGAGACCCCCTGTACATACCGACACACTCCCCAGGGACACCCTGTAAATATTGATTCACTCCCCGGGGAGACACTGTAAATACTGACATACTCCCCGGGGACCCCCTGTAAATACTGACACACTCCCCGGGGACCCCCTGTAAATGCTGACACTCTCCCCGGGGACCCCCTGTAAATGCTGACACACTCCCCGGTCCCCCTGTAAATACTGACACACTCCCCGGGGAGACACTGTATATACTAACACACTCCCCGGGGACCCCCTGTTAATATTGACACACTCCCTGGGGAGACAATGTAAATACTGACACACTCCCCCGGGACCCCTGTAAATATTGACACACTCCCCGGGGAGACACTGTAAATACTGACACACTCCCTGGAGACCCCTTGCAAATATTGACACATGCCCCAGAGACCCCCTGTAAATACTGACATACTCCCCGGGGACACCTTGTAAATACTGACACACTCCCCGGGGACCCCCTGTAAATACTGACACTCTCCCTGGGAACCCACTGTAAATACTGACACACACCCCAGGGACTCCCTGTAAATACTGACACACTCCCCGGGAACCCCCTGTAAATACTGACACACTCCCCGGGGTCCCCTTGTAAATACTGACACACTCCCCGGGGACCCCCTGTAAATACTGACACACTCTCTGGGGAACCCCTGTAAATACTGACACACTCCCCAGGGATTCCCTATAAATATTGACACACTCCCCGAGGATCTTCTGTAAATAATGACACACTCCCTAGGGAGACACTGTAAATACTAACATTACGCGGGGACCCCCCTGTAAATAATGACACACTCCCCAGAGACCCCCTGTAAATACTGACACACTCCCCAGAGACCCGCTGTAAATATTGACACACTCCCAGGGGACCCCCTGTAAATATTGACACACTCCCCGGGGACCTCCTGTAAATATTGACACACTCCCCGGGGTCGCCCTGTAAATATTGACACACTCCCTGGGGATCCCCCTGTAAATACTGACACACTACCCGGGGACCCACTGTAAATACTGACACATTCCCTGGGGACCCCCTGTAAATACTGACACACTCCCCGGGGACACCCTGTAAATACTGACACACTTCCTGGGGGCACCCTGTAAATACTGACACACTCTCTGGGGAACCCCTGTAAATACTGACACACTCCATAGGGAGACCCTGTAAATACTAACACTACCGGAGACCCCCTGTAAGTACTGACACACTCTTTGGGGAACCCCTGTAAATACTGACACACTCCGCAGGGAGAGACTGTAAATACTAACACTCCACAGAGACCCCCTGTAAATACTGACACACTCCCTGGGGACCCCCTGTAAATACTGATACACTCCCTGGGGAGACACTGTAAATACTGACACACTCCCTGGGGATCCCCGGCAAATATTGACACATGTCCCAGAGACCCCCTGTAAATACTGACACTCCCCAGGGACTTCCTGTAAATACTGACACACTCCACGGGGACACCCTGTAAATACTGACACACTCCCCGGGGACCCCCTGTAAATACTGACACACTCCCCGGGAACCCCCTGTAAATACTGACACACTCCCCGGGGAGCCCCTGTAAATACTGACACACTCCCCTGGAACCCCCTGTAAATACTGACACACTCCCCGGGGAGCCCCTGTAAATACTGACACACTACCCGGGAACCCCCTGTAAATACTGACACACTCCCCAGGAATTGCCCCTGTAAATGCTGACACATTCCCCAGTTACCCCCTGTAAATACTGTCACACTCCCGGTGACCCCCTATAAATACTGACACACTCCCTGGTGACCCCTTTTAAATATTGACACACTCCCCATGACCCCATGTAAATACTGACACACTCCCCGGGGACCCCGTGTAAATACTGACACACTCCCCGGAGACACCCTGTAAATACTGACACACTCCCCGGGGACCGCCGGTAAATACTGAAACACTCCCCAGGGATTCCCTATAAATACTCCCTAGGGAAACACTGTAAATACTAACACTACCCGTGGACCCCCTGTAAATACTGACACACTCCCCAGAGACCCCCTGTAAATACTGACACACGTCCCGGGGAGATACTGTAAATACTAACACTACGCGGGGACACCCCTGTAAATACTGACACACTCCCCAGAGACCCCATGTAAATATTGACACACTCTCCAGAGACCCCCTGTAAATATTGACACACTCCCCGGGTCCCCCTGTAAATATTGACACACTCCCCGGGGATCCCCTGTAAATATTGACACATTCCCCAGAGACCCCCTGTGAATACTGACAC
This sequence comes from Isurus oxyrinchus, assembly GCA_026770705.1. Classification (NCBI taxonomy): domain Eukaryota; kingdom Metazoa; phylum Chordata; class Chondrichthyes; order Lamniformes; family Lamnidae; genus Isurus; species Isurus oxyrinchus. The sequence goes on along the minus strand of JANJGN010003843.1, from coordinate 34,389 downwards.
ACTCTCTGGGGAACACCTGCAAATACTGACACTCTCCACAGGGAGACACTGTAAATATTAACACTACCCGGGTACCCCCTGTAAATAGTGACACACTCTCTGGGGAACCCCTGTAAATACTGACACACTCCACAGGGAGACACTGTAAATACTAACACTCCCCAGAGACCCCCTGTAAATACTGACACACTCCCTGGGGACCCCCTGTAAATACTGATACACTCCCCGGGGAGACACTGTAAATACTGACACACTCCCTGGGGATCCCCTGCAAATATTGACACACGCCCCAGAGACCCCCTCTAAATACTGACATACTCACCGGGGACACCTTGTAAATATTGACACACTCCCCGGGGACCCCCTGTAAATACTGACACACTCTCTGGGGACCCCCTGTAAATACTGACACACTCCACAGGGAGACACTGTAAATACTAACACTCCCCAGAGACCCCCTGTAAATACTGACACACTCCCTGGGGACCCCCTGTAAATACTGATACACTCCCCGGGGAGACACTGTAAATACTGACACACTCCCTGGGGATCCCCTGCAAATATTGACACACGCCCCAGAGACCCCCTCTAAATACTGACATACTCCCCGGGGACACCTTGTAAATATTGACACACTCCACGGGGAACCCCTGTAAATACTGACACACTCCCCAGGGACCCCCTGTAAATACTGACACGCTCCCCAGGGACCCCCTGTAAATACTGACACACTCCCTGGGGAGCCCCTGTAAATACTGACACACTCCCCAGGGATTGCCCCTGTAAATGCTGACACATTCCCCAGTTACCCCCTGTAAATACTGTCACATTCCCGGTGACCCCCTATAAATACTGACACACTCCCTGGTGACCCCTTTTAAATATTGACACACTCCCCATGACCCCATGTAAATACTGACACACATCACCGTGAAACCCCTGTAAATACTGACACACTCCCCAGAGACACCCTGTAAATACTGACACACTCCCCAGGGACCCCCTGTAAATACTGACACACTCTCTGGGCACACCCTGTAAATACTGACACACTCCCCGGGGACTTCCTGTAAATACTGACACACTCCCCAGGTACCCCCTTTAAATACTGACACACTCCCCAGGTACCCCCTGTAAATAGTGACACACTCCCCAGGGACATCCTGTAAATATTCTCACACACTCCCCGGGGACCCCCTGTAAATACTGACATACTCCCCATGGACACCTTGTAAATACTGACATACTCCCTGGGGACCCCCTGTAAATACTGACTCACTCCCCAGGGACCCCCTGTAAATACTGACACACTCCCCAGAGATCCCCTGTAAATACTGACACACGCCCCGGGGAGATACTGTAAATACTAACACTACGCGGGGACCCCCCTGTAAATACTGACACACTTTCCAGAGACCCCATGTAAATATTGACACACTCTCCAGAGACCCCCTGTAAATATTGACACACTCCCCAGAGACCCCCTGTAAATATTGAAACACTCCCCGGGGACCCCCTGTAAATATTGACACACTCCCCGGGGATCCCCTGTAAATATTGACACACTCCCCAGAGACCCCCTGTGAATACTGACACACTCTCTGGGGAACACCTGCAAATACTGACACTCTCCACAGGGAGACACTGTAAATATTAACACTACCCGGGGACCCCCTGTAAATACTGACACACTCTCTGGGGAACCCCTGTAAATACTGACACACTCCACAGGGAGACACTGTAAATACTAACACTACCCGTGGACCCCCTGTAAATAATGAAACACTCCCCGGGGATCCCCTGTAAATACTGACACACTCCCCAGAGACCCCCTGTAAATACTGACACACTCCCCAGAGACCCCCTGTAAATACCGACACACTCCCCGGGGACCCACTGTAAATACTAACACACTCCCCGGGGACCCGCTGTAAATACTGACACACTCCCCGGGAACCCCCTGTAAATACTGACACACTCCCCGGGGAGCCCCTGTAAATACTGACACACTACCCGGGAACCCCCTGTAAATACTGACACACTCCCCAGGGATTTCCCTGTAAATACTGACACACTCCCAGGGACCCCCTGTAAATGCTGACACATTCCCCAGTTACCCCCTGTAAATACTGTCACAGTCCCGGTGACACCCTTTAAATACTGACACACTCCCTGGTGACCCCTTTTAAATACTGACACACTCCCCATGACCCCATGTAAATACTGACACACGCCCCGGGGACCCCGTGTAAATACTGACACACTCCCCGAGGATCTCCTGTAAATAATGACAAACTCCCTAGGGAGACACTGTAAATACTAACACTGCCTGGAGACCCCCTGTAAATACTGACACACTCCCCAGAGATCCCCTGTAAATATTGACACAGTCCCCAGGGACACCCTGTAAATATTCACACACACCCCAGAGAGCCCCTGTTAATATTGACACACTCCCCAGAGACCCCCTGTAAATAGTGACACACTCCCCGGGGACCCCCTGTAAATACTGGCACATTCCCCGGGGACCCCCTGTAAATATTGACACACTCCCCGGGGATCCCCTGTAAATCTTGACACACTCCCTGTGGATCCCCCTGTAAATACTGACACACTACCCGGGGACCCACTGTAAATACTGACAGACTCCCCGGGGACCCCCTGTAAATACTGACACACTCCCCGGGTACACCCTGTAAATAATGATACACTCCCCGGGGACACCCTGTAAATACTGACACACTCCACAGGGAGACACTGTAAATACTAACACTACCGGGGACCCCCTCTAAATACTGACACACTATCTGGGGAACCCCGGTAAATACTGACACACTCCACAGGGAGACACTGTAAATACTAACACTACCGGGGACCGCCTCTAAATACTGACACACTATCTGGGGAACCCTGGTAAATACTGACACACTCCCTGGGGACGCCCTACAAATAATGACACACGCCCCAGAGACCCCCTGTAAATACTGACATACTCCCTGTGAAACCCCTGTAAATACTGACACACTCCCCGGAGACCCCCTGTAAATACTGACACACTCCCCAGGGACCCCCTGTAAATACTGACATACTCCCTGTGAAACCCCTGTAAATACTGACACACTCCCCGGAGACCCCCTGTAAATACTGACACACTCCCCGGGGACCCCCTGTAAATACTGACACACTTCCCGGTGACCCCCAGTAAATACTGACAAACTCCCCAGGGACTTCCTGTAAATACTGACACACTCCCTGGGGACCCACTGTAAATACTGACACACTCCCCAGGGACTTCCTGTAAATACTGACACACTCCCCAGGGACCCCCTGTAAATACTGACACACTCCCCAGGGACCCCCTGTAAATACTGACATACTCCCTGTGAAACCCCTGTAAATACTGATACACTCCCCGGAGACCCCCTGTAAATACTGACACACTCCCCGGGGACCCCCTGTAAATACTGACACACTTCCCGGGCACCCCCTGTAAATACTGACAAACTCCCCAGGGACTTCCTGTAAATACTGACACACTCCCTGGGGACCCACTGTAAATACTGACACACTCCCCAGGGACTTCCTGTAAATACTGACACACTCCCCGGGGACCCCCTGTAAATACTGACACACTCCCCAGAGACCCCCTGTAAATACTGACACAATCCCCAGAGACCCCCTGTACATACCGACACACTCCCCAGGGACACCCTGTAAATATTGATTCACTCCCCGGGGAGACACTGTAAATACTGACACACTCCCTGGGGATCCCCTGCAAATAATGACACACGCCCCAGAGACCCCCTGTAAATACTGACACACTCCCCGGGGACAACCTGTAAATACTGACACACTCCCCAGGGACCCCCTGTAAATACTGACACACTCCCCGGGAACACCCTGTAAATACTGACACACTCTCCGGGGAGCCCTTGTAAATACTGACACATTCCCCGGGGACCCCCTGTAAATACTGACACACTCCCCGGGGACACCCTGTAAATACTGACACACTCTCTGGGGAACACCTGTAAATACTGACACACTCCACAGGGAGACTCTGTAAATACTAACACTACCGGGGACCGCCTCTAAATACTGACACACTATCTGGGGAACCCTGGTAAATACTGACACACTCCCTGGGGACGCCCTACAAATAATGACACACGCCCCAGAGACCCCCTGTAAATACTGACACACTCCCCGGGGGGCCCTTGTAAATAATGACACACTCCCCGGGAACCCTCTGTAAATACTGACACACTCCCCAGGGACCCCCTGTAAATACTGACACACTCCCCGGGGACCCCCTCTAAATACTGTCACACTCCCGGTGACCCCCTGTGAATAATGACAAACTCACTGGTGACCCCTTTTAAATACTGACACACTCCCCATGACCCCATGTAAATACTGACACACTCACCGTGAAACCCCTGTAAATACTGACACACTCCCCAGAGACACCCTGTAAATACTGACACACTCCCCGGAGACACTCTGTAAATACTGACACACTCCCCAGGGACCCCCTGTAAATACTGACATACTCCCCGGGGACCCCCTGTAAATACTGACACACTCCCCAGGGCCTTCCTGTAAATAATGACACACTACCTGGGGACACCCTGTAAATACTGACACACTCCCCAGGGCCTTCCTGTAAATAATGACACACTCCCCGGGGACACCCTGTAAATACTGACACACTCCACAGGGAGACACTGTAAATATTAACACTACCCGGGGACCCCCTGTAAATACTGACACACTCTCTGGGGACACCCTGTAAATACTGACACACTCTCTGGGGAACCCTGTAAATACTGACACACTCCACAGAGAGACACTGTAAATACTAACACTACCCGGAGACCCCCTGTAAATACTGACACACTCCCCAGAGACCCCCTGTAAATACGGACACACTCCCCAGGGACCCACTGTAAATACTGACACACTCCCCGGGGACCCCCTGTAAATACTGACACATTCCCCGGGGACCCCCTGTAAATAGTGACACACTCCCCGGGGACCCCCTGTAAATACTGACACACTCCCTGGGGAAGCCCTGTAAATACTGACACACTCCCCAGGGACACCCTGTAAATACTGACACACTCCCTGGGGACCCCCTGTAAATACTGACACACTCTCTGGGGAACCCCTGTAAATACTGACACACTCCCCAGGGACACCCTGTAAATACTGACACACTCCCTGGGGACCCCCTGTAAATACTGACACACTCTCTGGGGAAGCCCTGTAAATACTGACACACTCCCCGGGGACCCCCTGTAAATACTGACACACTCCTCGGGCACGCCCTGTAAATCGTGACACACTCCCCGGGAATTCTCAGTAAATACTGACACAACCACTGTGGACCCCTGTAAATACTGACACACTCCCCGAAGATCCCCTGTAAATACTGACATACTCCCCGGGGACCCCCTGTAAATGCTGACACTCTCCCCGGTCCCCCTGTAAATACTGACACATTCCCCTTGGGACCCCCTGTAAATACTGACACACTCCCCGGGGAGCCCTTGTAAATACTGACACACTCCCCGGGGAGTCCCTGTAAATACTGACACACTCCCCGGGGAGCCCTTGTAAATACTGACACAATCCCCGGGAACCCCCTGTAAATACTGACACACTCCCCAGGGACCCCCTGTAAATACTGGCACACTCCCCAGGGACGCCATGTAAATACTGACACACGCCCCGTGAAACCCCTGTAAATACTGTCACACTCCCCGGGGACCCCCTGTAAATACTGACACACTCCCCAGAGACACCCTGTAAATACTGACACACTCCCCGGAGACACCCTGTAAATACTGACACACTCCCTGGGGAACCCCTGTAAATACTGACACACACCCCAGAGATACCCTGTAAATACTGACACGCTCCCCGGGGACACCTTGTAAATACTGACACACTCCCCGGGTACCCCCTGTAAATACTGATACACTCCCCCAAGATGCCCTGTAAATACTGACACACTCCCCAGGACCCCCTGTAAATACTGACACACTCCCCGGGGACACCCTGTAAATACTGACACGCTCCCCGGGGACACCCTGTAAATACTGACACACTCCCCGGGTACCCCCTGTAAATACTGACACACTCCCCGGGGACCCCCTGTAAATACTGACACACTCCCCGGGGACACCCTGTAAATACTGACACTCTCCCTGGGGACCCCTTGTAAATACTGACACACTCCCCGGGGATCTCCTGTAAATAATGACAAACTCCCTAGGGAGACACGGTAAATACTAACATTGCCCGGGGACCCCCTGTAAATACTGACACACTCCCCAGAGACCCCCTGTAAATATTGACACACTCCCCAGAGACCCCCTGTAAATATTGACACACTCCCCAGAGACACCCTGTAAATATTGACACGCTCCCCGGGGATCCCCTGTAAATCTTGACACACTCCCTGCGAATCCCCCTGTAAATACTGACACACTACCCGGGGACCCACTGTTAATACTGACACATTCCCTGGGGACCCCCTGTAAATACTGACACACTCCCCAGGGACACCCTGTAAATACTGACACACTCTCTGGGGAACCCCTGTAAATACTGACACACTCCACAGGGAGACACTGCAAATACTAACACTACCGGTGACCCCCTCTAAATACTGACAGACTATCTGGGGAACCCCGGTAAATACTGACACACTCCGCAGGGAGGCACTGTAAATACTAACACGCCCCAGAGACCCCCTGTAAATAATGACACAATCCCCAGGGACCCCCTGTACATACCGACACACTCCCCAGGGACACCCTGTAAATACTGACACACACCATGGCGACCCCCTGTAAATATTAATACACTCCCCGGGGAGACACTGTAAATACTGACACACACCCTGGGGACCCCCTGTAAATAATGACACCCTCCCCGGGGCCCCCCTGTAAATACTGACACACTCCCCGGGGACCCCCTGTAAATACTGACACACACCCCAGAGACACCCTGTAAATACTGACACACTCCCCGGGAACCCCCTGTAAATACTGACACACTCCCCGGGGACTCCCCTGTAAATACTGACACACTCCCCGGGGAGCCCTTGTAAATACTGACACACTCCCCGGGAACCCTATGTAAATACTGACACACTCCCCAGGGACCCCTGTAAATACTGTCACACTCCCGGTGACCCCCTGTAAATAATGACAAACTCCCTGGTGACCCCTTTTAAATACTGACACTCCCCATGACCCCATGTAAATACTGACACACTCACCGTGAAACCCCTGTAAATACTGACACACTCACCGTGAAACCCCTGTAAATACTGACACACTCCCCAGAGACACCCTGTAAATACTGACACACTCCCCGGAGACACCCTGTAAATATTGACACACACCCCAGGGACCCCCTGTAAATACTGACATACTCCCCGGGGACCCCCTGTAAATACTGACACACTCGCTGGGGACACCCTGTAAATACTGACACTCTCCCCAGGGACTTCCTGTAAATAATGACACACTACCTGGGGACCCCCTGTAAATACTGACACACTCCCTGGGGACACCCTGTAAATACTGACACACTCCCCAGGGACTTCCTGTAAATAATGACACACTACCTGGGGACCCCCTGTAAATACTGACACACACGCCAGGGACTTCCTGTAAATACTGACACACTCCCCAGGTACCCCCTGTAAATACTGACACACTCCCCAGGGACTTCCTGTAAATACTCTCACACACTCCCCGGGGAGCCCATGTAAATACTGACACACTCCCCGGGACACCTTGTAAATACTGACACACTTCCCGGGGACCCACGGTAAATACTGACACACTCCCTGGGGACCCCCTGTAAATACTGACACAATCCCCGGGGACCCCCTGTAAATACTGACACACTCCCTGGGAACACCCTGTAAATACCGACACACTCCCCGGGGACTTCCTGTAAATACTGACACACTCCCCATGTACCCCCTGTAAATACTGACACACTCCCCAGGTACCCCCTGTAAATACTGACACTCCCCAGGGACTTGCTGTAAATACTGACACACTCCCCAGGTACCCCCTGTAAATACTGACACTCCCCAGGGACTTCCTGTAAATACTGACACACTCCCCAGGGACTTGCTGTAAATACTCTCACACACTCCCCGGCGACCCCATGTAAAAACTGACACACTCCCCGGGGACCCCCTGTAAATACTGACACACTCCCCGGGAACCCCCTGTAAATACTGACACACTCCCCGGGGACACCTTGTAAATACTGACACACTCCCCGGGGACCCCCTGTAAATACTGACACACTCCCCAGGGACCCCCTGTAAATAATGACACACTACCTGGGGAAACCCTGTAAATACTGACACACTCCCCAGGGCCTTCCTGTAAATAATGACACACTCCCCGGGGACACCCTGTAAATACTGACACACTCCCCATGACCCCATGTAAATACTGACACACTCACCGTGAAACCCCTGTAAATACTGACACACTCCCCAGAGACACCCTGTAAATACTGACACACTCCCCGGAGACACCCTGTAAATACTGACACACTCCCCGGAGACACCCTGTAAATACTGACACACTCCCCAGGGACTTCCTGTAAATAATGACACACTACCTGGGGACCCCCTGTAAATACTGACATACTCCCTGGGGACCCCCTGTAAATACTGACACACTCCCTGGGGACACCCTGTAAATACTGACACACTCCCCAGGGACTTCCTGTAAATAATGACACACTACCTGGGGAACCCCTGCAAATACTGACACACTCCCTGGGGACACCCTGTAAATACTGACACACTCCCCAGGGACTTCCTGTAAATAATGACACACTACCTGGGGACCCCCTGTAAATACTGACACACACGCCAGGGACTTCCTGTAAATACTGACACACTCCCCAGGGACTTCCTGTAAATACTCTCACACACTCCCCGGGGACCCCATGTAAATACTGACATACTCCCCGGGGACACATTGTAAATACTGACACACTCCCCGGGGACCCACGGTAAATACTGACACACTCCCTGGGGACCCCCTGTAAATACTGACACAATCCCCGGGGACCCCCTTAAATACTGACACACTCCCTGGGAACACCCTGTAAATACCGACACACTCCCCGGGTACTACCTGTAAATACTGACACACTCCCCATGTACCCCCTGTAAATACTGACACACTCCCCAGGTACCCCCTGTAAATACTGACACACTCCCCAGGGAATTCCTGTAAATACTCACACACTCCCCGGGGACTCCCTGTAAATACTGACATACTCCCCGTGGACACCTTGTAAATACTGACACACTCCCTGGGGACCCCCTGTAAATACTGACACACTCCCCGGGGACCCCCTGTAAATACTGACACACTCCCCGGGAACCCCCTGTAAATACTGACACATTCCCCGGGATCCCCCTGTAAATACTGACACACTCCCCAGGGACTTCCTGTAAATACTCTCACACACTCCCCGGGGACTCCCTGTAAATACTGACATACTCCCCGTGGACACCTTGTAAATACTGACACACTCCCTGGGGACCCCCTGTAAATACTGACACACTCCCCGGGGACCCCCTGTAAATGCTGACACACTCCCCGGGGAGCCCCTGTAAATACTGACACACTCCCCAGGGACCCCCTGTAAATACTGGCACATTCCCCAGGGACCCCCTGTAAATACTGGCACATTCCCCAGGGACCCCCTGTAAATACTGTCACACTCCCTGGTGACCCCTTTTAAATACTGACACACTCCCCATGACCCCATGTAAATACTGACATACGCCGCGTGAAACCCCTGTAAATACTGTCACACTCCCCGGGGACCCCCTGTAAATACTGACACACTCCCCGGGGACCCCCTGTAAATGCTGACACACTCCCCGGGGAGCCCCTGTAAATACTGACACACTCCCCAGGGACCCCCTGTAAATACTGGCACATTCCCCAGGGACCCCCTGTAAATACTGGCACATTCCCCAGGGACCCCCTGTAAATACTGTCACACTCCCTGGTGACCCCTTTTAAATACTGACACACTCCCCATGACCCCATGTAAATACTGACATACGCCGCGTGAAACCCCTGTAAATACTGTCACACTCCCCGGGGACCCCCTGTAAATACTGACACACTCCCCAGAGACACCCTGTAAATACTGACACACTCCCCGGAGACACCCTGTAAATACTGACACACTCCCTGGGGAATCCCTGTAAATACTTACACACTCCCCAGGTACCCCCTGTAAATACTGACACACTCCCTGGGGACACCCTGTATATACTGACACACTCCCCAGGGACTTCCTGTAAATAATGACACACTACCTGGGGACCCCCTGTAAATACTGACACACTCCCTGGGGACACCCTGTAAATAGTGACACACTACCTGGGTACCCCCTGTAAATACTGACACACACGCCAGGGACTTCCTGTAAATACTGACACACTCCCCAGGTACCCCCTGTAAATACTGACACACTCCCCAGGTACCCCCTGTAAATACTGACACACTCCCCAGGTACCCCCTGTAAATACTAACACTCCCCAGGGACTTCCTGTAAATACTGACACAATCCCCAGAGACCCCCTGTACATACCGACACACTCCCCAGGGTCACCCTGTAAATACTGACACACTCCATGGCGACCCCCTGTAAATATTGATACACGCCCCAGAGACCCCCTGTAAATACTGACACACTCCCCGGGGACCCCTGTAAATAATGACACACTCCCCAGGAACCCCCTGTAAATACTGACACACTCCCCGGGGACCCCCTGTAAATACTGACACACTCCCCAGGAACCCCCTGTAAATACTGACACACTCCCCGGGGAGCCCTTGTAAATACTGACACACTCCCCAGGGACCCCCTGTAAATACTGACACACTCCCCGGAGACACCCTGTAAATACTGACACACTCCCCAGGGACCCCCTGTAAATACTGACATACTCCCCGGGGACCCCCTGTAAATACTGACACACTCCGTGGGGACACCCTGTAAATACTGACACACTACCCAGGGACTTCCTGTAAATAATGACACACTACCTGGGGACCCCCTGTAAATAATGACACACTACCTGGGGACCCCCTGTAAATACTGACACACACGCCAGGGACTTCCTGTAAATACTGACACACTCCCCAGGTACCCCCTGTAAATGCTGACACACACCCCAGGTACCTCCTGTAAATACTGACACACTCCCCAGGGACTTACTGTAAATACTCTCACCCACTCCCCGGGGACCCCATGTAAATACTGACATACTCCCCGGGGACACCTTGTAAATACTGACACACTCCCCGGGGACCCCCGGTAAATATTGACACACTCCCCGGGGAGACACTGTAAATACTGACACACTCCCTGGGGACCCCCTGTAAATACTAACACAATTCCTGGGGACCCCCTGTAAATACTGACACACTCCCTGGGAACACCCTGTAAATACCGACACACTCCCCGGGGACTTCCTGTAAATACTGACACACTCGCCAGGTACCCCCTGTAAATACTGACACACTCCCCAGGGACTTCCTGTAAATACTCTCACACACTCCCCGGGGACCCCCTGTAAATACTGACATACTCCCCGTGGACACCTTGTAAATACTGACACACTCACTGGGGAGCCCCTGTAAATACTGACACACTCCCCAGGGACCCCCTGTAAATACTGACACACTCCCGGTGACCCCCTGTAAATAATGACAAACTCCCTGGTGACCCCTTTTAAATACTGACACACTCCCCATGACCCCATGTAAATACTGACACACTCCCCAGAGACACCCTGTAAATACTGACACACTCCCCGGAAACACCCTGTAAATACTGACACACTCCCTGGGGAACCCCTGTAAATACTGACACACTCCCCGGGGACCCCCTGTAAATACTGACACACTCCCCAGGGACTTCCTGTGAATACTGACACACTCCCCAGGGACTTCCTGTAAATACTGACACACTCCCCAGGTACCCCCTGTAAATACTGACACACTCCTTGGGGACCCCCTGTAAATACTGACACACTCCCCAGGGACTTCCTGTAAATACTGACACACTCCCCGGGGACCCCCTGAAAATATTGACACACTCCCCAGGGACCCCCTGTAAATACTGACACACTCCACGGTGACGCCCTGTAAATACTGACACACTCTCTGGGGAACCCCTGTAAATACTGACACACTCCCCAGGGACACCCTGTAAATACTGACACACTCTCTGGGGAACCCCTGTAAATACTGACACACTCCCCAGGGACCCCCTGTAAATACTGACACACTCCCCGGGGACACCCAGTAAATACTGACACATTCCACGGTGACACCCTGTAAATACTGACACACTCCACGGTGACACCCTGTAAATACTGACACACTCTCTGGGGAACCCCTGTAAATACTGACACACTCCCCAGGGACACCCTGTAAATACTGACACACTCTCTGGGGAACCCCTGTAAATACTGACACACTCCACAGGGAGACTCTGTAAATACTAACACTACCCGGGGACCCCCTGTAAATACCGACACGCTCCCCAGGGACACCCTGTAAATACTGACACACTCCCTGTGGACCCGAATTAAATACTGTCACACTCCCCGGGGCTTCCCTGTAAATACTGACACACTCCCTGTGGACCCCAATTAAATACTGACACACTCCCCGGGGCTTCCCTGTAAATACTGACACACTCCGTGTGGACCCCCTGTAAATCCTGACAGACTCCCTGTGGACCCCCTGTAGATACTGACACATTCCCCAGCGACCCCCTCTAAATATTGACACATACCCCGGGCACCCCTGTAAATAGTGACACACTCCCCGGGAATTCCCGGTAAATACTGACACACCCACTGTGGACTCCTGTAAATACTGACACACTCCCCGAAGATCCACTGTAAATACTGACATACTCCCCAGTCCCCCTGTAAATACTGACACACTCCCGGGGACTCCCTGTAAATACTGACATACTGCCCAGTCCCCCTGTAAATACTGACACGCTCCCCAGAGATCCCCTGTAAATAATGACACACTGCCCAGGGATCCCCTGTAAATATTGACATACTCCCCGGGGACACACTGTAAATACTGACACACTACCCGATGTCCCCCTGTAAATACTGACACATTCCCCAGGGATTCCCTGTAAATACTGACACACTCCCTTGAGACCCCCTGTAAATATTTACTCCCTCCCTGCGGAGACACTGTATATACTAACACACTCCCTGGGGACCCCCTGTTAATATTGACACACTCCCCGGGGAGACACTGTAAATACTGACACACTCCCTGGGGACCCCCTGTAAATACTGACACTCTCCCTGGGGACCCCTTGTAAATACTGACACACTCCCTGTGGACCCCCTGTAAATACTGACACACTCCCCGGGGATCCCCTGTAAATACTGACACACTCTCTGGGGAACCCCTGTAAATACTGACACACTCCCCAGGGATTCCCTATAAATACTGACACACGCCCCGAGGATCGCTTGTAAATAATGACAAACTCCCTAGGGAGACACTGGAAATAATAACACTGCCCGGGGACCCCCTGCAAATACTGACACACTCCCTGGGGACCCCCCTGCAAATACTGACACACTCCCTGGGGACTCCCCTGTAAATACTGACACACTCCCTGGGGACCCCCTGTAAATACTGACACACTCCCCAGGGACTCCCTGTAAATACTGACACACTCCCCGGGAACCCCCTGTAAATACTGACACACTCCCCGGGGATCCCTTGTAAATACTGACACACTCTCTGGGGAACCCCTGTAAATACTGACACACTCCCCGGGCCCCCCTGTAAATACTGACACACTCCCCAGGGATTCCCTATAAATACTGACACACGCCCCGAGGATCTCTTGTAAATAATGACAAACTCCCTAGGGAGACACTGTAAATACTAACACTACCCGTGGACCCCCTGTAAATACTGACACACTCTCTGGGGAACCCCTGTAAAAACTGACACACTCCCCGGGGAGATACTGTAAATACTAACACTACGCGAGGACCCCCCTGTAAATACTGTCACACTCCCCAGAGACGTCCTGTAAATATTGACACACTCCCCAGAGACCCCCTGTAAATACTGACACACTCCCCGGGGACATCTTGTAAATACTGACACACTCCCCGGGGACCCCCTGTAAATACTGACACACTCCCCGGGGACCCCCTGCAAATACTGACACACTCCCTGGGGACCCCCTGCAAATATTGACACACTCCCCGTGGACCCCCTGTAAATACTGACACACTCCCCGGGGACCCCCTGTAAATACTGACACTCTCCCTGGGGACCCCTTGTAAATACTGACACACTCCCCGGGGACCCCCCTGTAAATACTGACACACTCACCAGGGACTCCCTGTAAATACCGACACACTCCCCGAGGAACCCCTGTAAATAATGACACACTCCCCAGGAATCCCCTGTAAATACTGACACACTCTGTGGGGAACCCCTGTAAATACTGACACACTCCCCGGGGACACCCTGTAAATACTGACACACTCCCTGGGGACCCCCTGTAAATACTGACACACTCCCCAGGGTTCCCCTATAAATACTGACACACTCCCCGAGGATCTCCTGTAAATAATGACAAACTCCCTAGGGAGACACTGTAAATACTAACACTGCCCGGGGACCCCCTGTAAATACTGACACACTCCCCAGAGACCCCCTGTAAATATTGACACACTCCCCAGAGACCCCCTGTAAATATTGACACACACCCCAGAGAGCCCCTGTTAATATTGTCACGCTCCCCGGGGAACCCCTGTAAATATTGACACACTCCCCAGGGATCCCCTGTAAATATTGACACACTCCCTGCGGATCCCCCTGTAAATACTGACACACTACCCGGGGACCCACTGTAAATACTGACACACTCCCCGGGGACCCCCTGTAAATACTGACACACTCCCCGGGGACCCACTGTAAATACTGACACACTCCCCGGGGACCCCCTGTAAATACTGACACACTCCCAGGGGACACCCTGTAAATAATGACACACTTCCCGGGGGCACCCTGTAAATACTGACACACACACTGGGGAACCCCTGTAAATACTGACACACTCCACTGGGAGACACTGTAAATACTAACACTACCGGGGACCCCCTATAAATACTGACACACTATCTGGGGAACCCCGGTAAATACTGACACACTCCGCAGGGAGGCAATGTAAATACTAACACTCCCCAGAGACCCCCTGTAAATACTGACACAATCCCCAGAGACCCCCTGTACATACCGACACAATCCCCAGGGACACCCTGTAAATACTGACAGACTCCCTGGGGATCCCCTGCAAATAATGACACACGCCCCAGAGACCCCCTGTAAATACTGACACACTCCCCGGGGACCCCCTGTAAATAATGACACACTCCCCAGGGACACCCTGTAAATACTGACACACTCCCCGGGGAGACACTGTAAATACTGACACACTCCCTGGGGATCCTCTGCAAATATTGACACACGCCCCAGAGACCCCCTGTAAATACTGACACACTCCCCGGGGACCCCCTGTAAATAATGACACACTCCCCGGGGACCCCCTGTAAATACTGACACGCTCCCCGGGAACCCCCTGTAAATACAGACACACTCCCCGGGGAGCCCTTGTAAATACTGACACAGTCCCCGGGAACCCCCTGTAAATACTGACACACTCCCCAGGGACCCCCTGTAAATACTGGCACATTCCCCAGGGACCCCAGTAAATACTGTCACACTCCCGGTGACCCCCTGTAAATAATGACAAACTCCCTGGTGACCCCTTTTAAATACTGACACACTCCCCATGACCCCATGTAAATACTGACACACGCCCCGGGGACCCCGTGTAAATACTGACACACTCACCGTGAAACCCCTGTAAATACTGACACACTCTCCAGAGACACCCTTTAAATACTGACACACTCCCCGGAGACACCCTGTAAATACTGACACACTCCCCAGGGACCCCTTGTAAATACTGACACACTCCCCAGGGACCCCCTGTAAATACTGACACACTCCCCAGGTACCCCCTGTAAATACTGACACACTCTCCAGAGACACCCTGTAAATACTGACACACTCCCTGGGGACACCCTGTAAATACTGACACACTCCCCAGGGACTTCCTGTAAATAATGACACACTGCCTGGGGACCCCCTGTAAATACTGACACACTCCCTGGGGACACCCTGTAAATACTGACACACTCGCCAGGGACTTCCTGTAAATACTGACACACTCCCCAGGTATCCCCTGTAAATACTGACACACTCCCCAGGTACCCCCTGTAAATACTGACACACTCCCCAGGGACTTCCTGTAAATACTCTCACACACTCCCCGGGGACCCCATGTAAATACTGACATACTCCCCGGGGACACCTTGTAAATACTGACACACTCCCCGGGGACCCACGGTAAATCATAACACACTCCCTGGGGACCCCCTGTAAATACTGAAACAATCCCCGGGGACCCCCTGTAAATACTGACACACTCCCTGGGAACACCCTGTAAATACCGACACACTCCCCGGGGACCCCCTGTAAATACTGACACACTCCCCAGGTACCCCTTGTAAATACTGACACACTCCCCAGGGACTTCCTGTAAATACTCTCACACACTCCCCCGGGACCCCCTGTAAATACTGACATACTCCCCGTGGACACCTTGTAAATACTGACACACTCCATGGGGACCCCCTGTAAATACTGACACACTCCCCGGGGACCCCCTGTAAATACTGACACACTCCCCGGGGACCCCCTGTAAATGCTGACACATTCCCCGGGGAGCCCCTGTAAATAATGACACACTCCCCAGGGACCCCTGTAAATACTGACACACTCCCGGTGACCCCCTGTAAATACTGACACACTCCCCATGACCCCATGTAAATACTGACACACTCACCGTGAAACCCCTGTAAATACTGACACACTCCCCAGAGACACCCTGTAAATACTGACACACTCCCCGGAGACACCCTGTAAATACTGACACACTCCCCAGGGACCCCCTGTAAATACTGACACACTCCCCGGGGACCCCCTGTAAATACTGACACACTCCCTGGGGACACCATGTAAATACTGACACACTCCCCAGGGACTTCCTGTAAATAATGACACACTACCTGGGGACCCCCTGTAAATACTGACACACTCCCTGGGGACACCCTGTAAATACTGACACACTCCCCAGGTACCCCCTGTAAATACTGACACACTCCCCAGGGACTTCCTGTAAATACTCTTACACACTCCCCGGGGTCCCCATGTAAATACTGACATACTCTCCGGGGACCCCCTGTAAATACTGACACACTCCCCGGGGACCCACGGTAAATACTGACACACTCCCTGGGGACCCCCTGTCAATACTGGCACAATCCCCGGGGACCCCCTGTAAATACTGACACACTCCCTGGGAACACCCTGTAAATACTGACACACTCCCCAGGTACCCCTTGTAAATAGTGACACACTCCCCAGGGACCCCCTATAAATACTGACACACTCCCCGGGGACCCCCTGTAAATACTGACACACTCCCCAGGGACCCCTGTAAATACTGTCACACTCCCGGTGACCCCCTGTAAATAATGACAAACTCCCTGGTGACCCCTT
Source organism: Isurus oxyrinchus (assembly GCA_026770705.1). NCBI lineage: Eukaryota > Metazoa > Chordata > Chondrichthyes > Lamniformes > Lamnidae > Isurus > Isurus oxyrinchus. The sequence goes on along the minus strand of JANJGN010003843.1, from coordinate 16,609 downwards.
TTAAATACTGACACACTCCCCATGACCCCATGTAAATACTGACACACTCACCGTGAAACCCCTGTAAATACTGACACACTCCCCAGGGACCCCCTGTAGATACTGTCACACTCCCTGGTGACCCCTTTTAAATACTGACACACTCCCCATGACCCCCTGTAAATACTGACACACGCCCCGTGAAACCCCTGTAAATACTGTCACACTCCCCGGGGACCCCTGTAAATACTGACACACTCCCTGGGGACACCCTGTAAATACTCACACACTCCCCAGGGACTTCCTGTAAATACTGACACACTCCCCAGGTACCCCCTGTAAATACTGACACACTCCTTGGGGACCCCCTGTAAATACTGACACACTCCCCAGAGACCCCCTGTGAATACTGACACACACCCCAGGGACCCACTGTAAATACTGACATACTCCCCGGGGACACCCTGTAAATACGAACACACTCCACGGTGACACCCTGTAAATACTGACACACTCCCCAGGGACACCCTGTAAATACTGACACACTCTCTGGGGAACCCCTGGAAATACTGACACACTCCACAGGGAGACACTGTAAATACTAACACTACCCGGGGACCCCCTGTAAATACTGACACACTCTCTGGGGAACCCCTGTAAATACTGACACACTCCATAGAGAGACACTGTAAATACTAACACTACCCGGGGACACCCTGTAAATACCGACACGCTCCCGAGGGACACCCTGTAAATACTGACACACTCCCTGTGGACCCCAATTAAATACTGACACACTCCCCAGGGCTTCCCTGTAAATACTGACACACTCCCTGTGGACCCCAATTAAATACTGACACACTCCCTGTGGACCCCCTGTAAATACTGACAGACTCCCTGTGGACCCCCTGTAGATACTGACACATTCCCCAGCGACCCCCTGTAAATACTGATACACACCCCGGAGACCCCCTCTAAATACTGACACACACCCCGGGCACCCCCTGTAAATAGTGACACACTCCCCGGAAATTCCCGGTAAATACTGTCACACCCACTGTGGACCCCCTGTAAATACTGACACACTCCCGGGGACCCCCTGTAAATACCGACACGCTCCCCAGGGACTCCCTGTAAATACTGACACACTCCCCGGGGACCCCCTCTAAATATTGACACACTCCCTGGGGACACACTGTAAATACTGACACACTCCCCGATGACCCCCTGTAAATACTGACACATTCCCCAGGGATTCCCTGTAAATACTGACACACCCCCTTGGGACCCCCTGTAAATATTTACTCCCTCCCCGCGGAGACACTGTATATACTAACACACTCCCTAGGGACCCCCTGTTAATATTGACACACTCCCCGGGGAGACACTGTAAATACTAACTCACTCCCCGGGGCCCCCCTGTAAATATTAACACACTCCCCGGGGAGACACTGTAAATACTGACACACCCCCTGGGGACCCCCTGTACATACTGACACACTGCCCGGGGCCACCTTGTAAATACTGACACACTCCCCGGGGACCCCCTGTAAATACTGACACTCTCCCTGGGGACCCCTTGTAAATACTGACACACTCCCCGGGGACCCCCCTGTCAATACTGACACACTCCCCGGGAACCCCCTGTAAATACTGACACACTCCCCGGGGATCCCCAGTAAATATTGACACACTCTCTGGGGAACCCCAGTAAATACTGACACACTCCCCAGGGATTCCTTATAAATACTGACACACTCCCCGAGGATCGCCTGTAAATAATGACAAACTCCCTAGGGAGACACTGTAAATGCTAACACTGCCCGGGGACCCCCTGTAAATACTGACACACTCCCCAGAGACCCCCTGTAAATATTGACACACTCCCCGGGGACCCCCTGTAAATATTGACACACTCCCTGCGGATCCCCATGTAAATTCTGACACACTTCCCGGGGGCACCCTGTAAATACTGACACACTCCCCGAGGATCGCCTGTAAATAATGACAAACTCCCTAGGGAGACACTGTAAATGCTAACATTACCCGGGGACCCACTGTAAATACGGACACAGTCCCCGGGGACCCCCTGTAAATACTGACACACTCCCCGTGGACACCCTGTAAATACTGACACACTTCCCGGGGGCACCCTGTAAATACTGACACACTCCACAGGGAGACACTGTAAATACTAACACTACCGGGGACCCCCTGTAAATACTGACACACTCCGCAGGGAGGCACTGTAAATACTAACACTCCGCAGAGACCCCCTGTAAATACTGACACACTCCCCAGGATCACCCTGTAAATACTGACACACTCCCTGGGGACCCCCTGTTAATACTGACACAGTCCCCAGAGACCCCCTGTAAATACTGACACACTCCCCAGAAACACCTGTAAGTACTGACACACTCCCCAGGGACACCCTGTAAATATTGACACAGTCCCCGGGGAGACACTGTATATACTAACACATTCCCCGGGGAAACCCTGTAAATACTGACACACTCCCCGGCGAGACACTGTAAATACTAACACACTCCCTGGGGAACCCCTGCAAATATTGACACACGCCCCAGAGACCCCCTGTAAATACTGACACTCCCCAGGGACTTCCTGTAAATACTGACACACTCCCGTGGACCCCCTGTAAATACTGACACACTCCCCGTGGACACACCTTAAATACTGACACACTCCACAGGGAGACACTGTAAATACTACCACTACCCGGGGACGCCCTGTAAATACTGACACAAGCCCCAGAGACCCCCTGTAAATACCGACACGCTCCCCAGGGACGCCCTTGTAAATACTGACACACTCCCTGGGGACCCCCTGTAAATACTGACACACTCCCCGGGGATTCCCTGTAAATACTGACACACTCCCTGTGGACCCCCTGTAAATACTGATACACACCCCGGAGAGCCCCTGTAAATATTGACACACACCCCGGGCTGCCCCTGTAAATAGTGAAACACTCCCCGGGAATTCCCGGTAAATACTGAGACGCACCCTGTGGACCCCCTGTAAATACTGATACACACCACGGTGAGTCGCTGTAAATACTGACACACACCCCGGGGATTCCCTGTAAATACTGACACACTCACTGTGGACCCCCTGTAAACACTGACACACACCCCGGGCACCCCCTGTAAATAGTGACACACTCCCCGGGAATTCCCGGTAAATACTGACACACTCACTGTGGACCCCCTGTAAATACTGATAAACACCCCGGAGAGCCCCTGTAAATACTGACATACTGCCCGGGGACCCCCTGTAAATACCGACACGCTCCCCAGGGACTCCCTGTTAATACTGACACACTCCCCAGGGACCCCCTGCAAATATTGACACACGCCCCAGGGACCCCCTGTAAATACTGACACACTCCCCAGGGACCCCCTGCAAATATTGACACACGCCCCAGGGACTTCCTGTAAATACTGACACACTCACCGGGGACACACATTAATTACTGACACACTCCCCGGGCACACCCTTTAAATACTGACACTCTCCCCGGGGACACCCTGTAAATACTGACACACTCTCTGGGGAAACCCTGTAAATACTGACATATTCCCCGGGGACCCCCTGTAAATACTGACACACTCCGGGGGTCCCCCTGTAAATACTGACACACTTCCCAGAGTCACCCTGTAAATACTGACACACGCCCCAGAGACCCCCTGTAATACTGACACACTCCCCTGGGACACCCTGTAAATACTGACACATTCCCCGGGGACCCCCTGTAAATACTGACACATTCCCCGGGGACCCCCTGTAAATACTGACACACTCCCGTGGACCCCCTGTAAATACTGACACTCCCCCAGGACTTCCTGTAAATACTGACACACTCCCGTGGACCCCCTGTAAATACTGACACACTCCCTGGGGACCCCCTGTAAATACCTACACACTTCCGGGGAACCCGCTGTAAATGCTGACACACTCCCCGGGGACACGCCTTAAATACTGACACACACCCCGGGCACCCCCTTTAAATACTGACACACTCCCCGGGGACACCCTGTAAATACTGACACACTCCCTGGGGAACCCCTGCAAATATTGACACATGCCCTAGAGACCCCCTGTAAATACTGACACTCCCTCGGGGAACCCCCTGTAAATACTGACACACTCCCCGGGGACACACGTTAAATACTGACACACTCCCCGGGCACCCCCTTTAAATACTGACACACTCCCTGGGTCGCCCTGTAAATACTGACGCACACCCCAGGGACCCCCTGTAAACACTGACGCACTCCACAGGGACTCCCTGTAAATACTGACACATTCCCTAGGGACCCCCTGTAAATACTGACACACTCCCTGGGGACACACTGTAAATACTGACACACTCCATGGGGAATACCTGTAAAAACTGACACACTCCACGAGGACCCCCTGTAAATACTGATACACTCCCCAGAGAGCCCAAGTAAATACTGACACGATCCACGGCACCCCCTGTAAATACTGACACACTCCCCGGGGACCCCCTGTAAATACTGACACACTCCACGAGGACCCCCTGTAAATACTGACACACTCCCCAGAAACACCCTGTAAATACTGACACACTCCCCGGGGAGATACGGTAAATACTAACACTACCCTGTAAATACTGACACACTCCCCAGAAACACCCTGTAAATACTGACACACTCCCCGGGGAGATACGGTAAATACTAACACTACCCTGTAAATATTGACACACACCCCAGAGACCCCCTGTAATTACTGACACACTCCCCAGAGACCCCCTGTAAATATTGACACACTCCCCAGAGACCCCCTGTGAATACTGACACACTCCCCGGTGACCCAACGTAAATACTGACACACTCCCCGGGGACCCCCTGTAAATACTGACACACTCCCCAGAGACACCCTGTAAATACTGACACACTCCCCGTGGACACCCTGTAAATACTGACACACTCCCCGGTGACACCCTGTAAATACTGACACACTCCCCGGGGACACCCTGTAAATACTGACGCACTCCACAGGGAGACACTGTAAATACTAACACTACCCGGGGACCCCCTGTAAATACTGACAGACTCTCTGTGGAACCCCTGTAAATACTGACACACTCCACAGGGAGACACTGTAAATACTAACACTATCCGGGGACCCCCTGTAAATACTGACACACTCGCTGGGGAACCCCTGTAAATACTGACACACTCCGCAGAGAGACACTGTAAATACTAACACTCCCCGGGGACCCCCTTTAAATACTGACACACTCCCTGGGTACACCCTGTAAATACTGACACACTCACGGGGACCCCCTGTAAATACTGACACACACCACAGGGACTCCCTTTAAATCCTGACACACTCCCTGGGTCGCCCTGTAAATACTGACGCACTCCCCAGGGATTCCCTGTAAATACTGACACACTCCCCAGAGACACCGTGTAAATACTGACAAATTCCCTAGGGACCCCCTGTAAATACTGACACACACCTCAGAGAGCCCCTGTAAATACTGACACACTCCCTGGGGACACACTGTAAATACTGACACACTCCCTGGGGACACACTGTAAATACTGACACACTCCATGGGGAATACCTGTAAAAACTGACACACTCCACGAGGACCCCCTGTAAATACTGATACACTCCCCAGAGACACCTTGTAAATACTGACACACTCCATGGGGAATACCTGTAAATACTGACACACTCCACGAGGACCCCCTGTAAATACTGACATACTCCCCGGGGACCCCTCTGTAAATACTCACACATTTTCCGCAGTCCCCCCTGTAAATAATGACGCACTCCCCGGGGACACCATGTAAATACTGACGCAATCCCCGGGGACCCCCTGTAAATACTGACACACTCTCTGGGGACCCCCTGTAAATACTGACACACTTTCTGGGGAACCCCTGTAAATACAGACGCACTCCACAGGGAGACACTGTAAATACTAACACTACCCGGGGACCCCCTGTAAATACTGACACACTCTCTGGGGAACCCCTGTAAATACTGACACACTGCACAGGGAGACACTGTAAATACTAACACTACCCGGTGACCCCCTGTAAATACTGACACACTCGCTGGGGAACCCCTGTAAATACTGACACACTCCGCAGAGAGACACTGTAAATGCTAACACTCCCCGGGGACCCCCTTTAAATACTGACACACTCCCTGGGTACACCCTGTAAATACTGACACACTCACGGGGACCCCCTGTAAATACTGACACACACCACAGGGACTCCCTTTAAATCCTGACACACTCCCTGTGTCGCCCTGTAAATACTGACGCACTCCCCAGGGATTCCCTGTAAATACTGACACACTCCCCAGACACACCCTGTAAATACTGACACACTCCCTGGGGACACACTGTAAATACTGACACACTCCATGGGGAATACCTGTAAAAACTGACACACTCCACGAGGACCCCCTGTAAATACTGATACACTCCCCAGAGACACCCTGTAAATACTGACACACTCCATGGGGAATACCTGTAAATACTGACACACTCCACGAGGATCCCCTGTAAATACTGACACACTTCCTGGGGACCCCCTGTAAATACTGACATACTCCCCGGGGACCCCTCTGTAAATACTCACACATTTTCCGCAGTCCCCCCTGTAAATAATGACGCACTCCCCGGGGACACCATGTAAATACTGACGCAATCCCCGGGGACCCCCTGTAAATACTGACACACTCTCTGGGGACCCCCTGTAAATACTGACACACTCTCTGGGGAACCCCTGTAAATACAGACGCACTCCACAGGGAGACACTGTAAATACTAACACTACCCGGGGACCCCCTGTAAATACTGACACACTTTCTGGGGAACCCCTGTAAATACAGACGCACTCCACAGGGAGACACTGTAAATACTAACACTACCCGGGGACCCCCTGTAAATACTGACACACTCTCTGGGGAACCCCTGTAAATACTGACACACTCCCCGGGGACACCCTGTAAATACTGACACACATCCCAGGGACCCCCTTGTAAATACTGACACACTCCCCGGGGACACCCTGTAAATACTGACACACTCCCCGGGGACCCCCTGTAAATACTGACACACTCTCTGGGGAACCCCTGTAAATACTGACACACTCCACAGGGAGACACTGTAAATACTAACACTACCCGGGGACCCCTTGTAAATACTGACACACTCCCCAGAGTCCCCATGTAAATACCGACACGCTCCCCAGGGATCCCCTATAAATACTGAAACACTCCCCGCGTACCGCCTGTAAATACTGACACACTCCTTGGGGACCCCCTGTAAAGACTGAAACACTCCCCAGAGACACCTTGTAAATACTAACACGCTCCCCAGGGACTTCCTGTAAACACTGACATACTCCCTGGGGACCCCCCTGTAAATACTCACACATTCTCTGCGGTCCCCTCTGTAAATACTAACACACTCCCCGGGGACCCCCTGTAAATACCGACACGCTCCCAAGGGCCCCCTTGTAAATGCTGACACACTCCCTGGGGACCCCCTGTAAACACGGACATACTCCCCGGGGACGCCTCTGTAAATACTCACACTTTCTCCGCAGTCCCCCCTGTAAATAATGACGCACTCCCCGGGAACACCCTGTAAATACTGACACACCCCAGGGAACGCCTGTAAATACTGACACACTCCAAAGGACCACCTGTAAATACTGACACACTGCCTGGGCACCCTCTTTAAATGCTGACACACTCCCCGGAGACCCCCTGTAAATACTGGACACACTCCCTGGGACAGCCTGTAAATACTGACACACTCTCCGGGGACCCCCCTGTAAATATTGACACACTCCCCGAGAACGCCATGTAAATACTGACACACTCCCTGGGGATCCCCCTGTAAATACTGACACACTTCCCGGGTACCCCTGTAAATACTGACACAATCCCCGGGGGTCCCGTGTAAATACTGACACACTCCCCGGGGACCCCCTGTAAATACTGACACACTCACCGGGGACCCTTGTAAATACTGACACACTCCCCGGGGACCCCCTGTAAATACTGACACACTCTCTGCTGAACCCCTGTAAATACTGACACGCTCCCCAGGGACACCCTGTAAATACTGACACACTCCCTGGGGACCCCCTGTACATACTGACACACTCCCTGGGGCTTCCCTGTAAATACTGACACACTCCCCGGGCACCCCCTGTAAGTAGTGACACACTCCCCGGAAATTCCCAAGAAATACTGACACAACCACTGTGGACCCCTGTAAATACTGACACACTCCCCGAAGATCCCCTGTAAATACTGACATACTCCCCGGGGACCCCCTGTAAATGCTGACACTCTCCCCGGTCCCCCTGTAAATACTGACACATTCCCCTTGGGACCCCCTGTAAATACTGACATACTCCCCGGGGACCCCCTGTAAATACTGACATACTCCCCGGGGACCCCCTGTAAATACTGACACACTCCCCGGGGACCCCCTGTAAATGCTGACACTCTCCCCGGGGACCACCTGTAAATGCTGACACACTCCCCGGTCCCCCTGTAAATACTGACACACTCCCCGGGGAGACACTGTATATACTAACACACTCCCCGGGGACCCCCTGTTAATATTGACACACTCCCTGGGGAGACAATGTAAATACTGACACACTCCCCCGGGACCCCTGTAAATATTGACACACTCCCCGGGGAGACACTGTAAATACTGACACACTCCCTGGAGACCCCTTGCAAATATTGACACATGCCCCAGAGACCCCCTGTAAATACTGACATACTCCCCGGGGACACCTTGTAAATACTGACACACTCCCCGGGGACCCCCTGTAAATACTGACACTCTCCCTGGGAACCCACTGTAAATACTGACACACACCCCAGGGACTCCCTGTAAATACTGACACACTCCCCGGGAACCCCCTGTAAATACTGACACACTCCCCGGGGTCCCCTTGTAAATACTGACACACTCCCCGGGGACCCCCTGTAAATACTGACACACTCCCCGGGGACCCCCTGTAAATACTGACACACTCTCTGGGGAACCCCTGTAAATACTGACACACTCCCCAGGGATTCCCTATAAATATTGACACACTCCCCGAGGATCTTCTGTAAATAATGACACACTCCCTAGGGAGACACTGTAAATACTAACATTACGCGGGGACCCCCCTGTAAATAATGACTCACTCCCCAGAGACCCCCTGTAAATACTGACACACTCCCCAGAGACCCGCTGTAAATATTGACACACTCCCAGGGGACCCCCTGTAAATATTGACACACTCCCCGGGGACCTCCTGTAAATATTGACACACTCCCCGGGGTCGCCCTGTAAATATTGACACACTCCCTGGGGATCCCCCTGTAAATACTGACACACTCCCTGGGGATCCCCCTGTAAATACTGACACACTTCCCGGGTACCCCTGTAAATACTGACACAATCCCCGGGGGTCCCGTGTAAATACTGACACACTCCCCGGGGACCCCCTGTAAATACTGACACACTCACCGGGGACCCTTGTAAATACTGACACACTCCCCGGGGACCCCCTGTAAATACTGACACACTCTCTGCTGAACCCCTGTAAATACTGACACGCTCCCCAGGGACACCCTGTAAATACTGACACACTCCCTGGGGACCCCCTGTACATACTGACACACTCCCTGGGGCTTCCCTGTAAATACTGACACACTCCCCGGGCACCCCCTGTAAGTAGTGACACACTCCCCGGAAATTCCCAAGAAATACTGACACAACCACTGTGGACCCCTGTAAATACTGACACACTCCCCGAAGATCCCCTGTAAATACTGACATACTCCCCGGGGACCCCCTGTAAATGCTGACACTCTCCCCGGTCCCCCTGTAAATACTGACACATTCCCCTTGGGACCCCCTGTAAATACTGACATACTCCCCGGGGACCCCCTGTAAATACTGACATACTCCCCGGGGACCCCCTGTAAATACTGACACACTCCCCGGGGACCCCCTGTAAATGCTGACACTCTCCCCGGGGACCCCCTGTAAATGCTGACACACTCCCCGGTCCCCCTGTAAATACTGACACACTCCCCGGGGAGACACTGTATATACTAACACACTCCCCGGGGACCCCCTGTTAATATTGACACACTCCCTGGGGAGACAATGTAAATACTGACACACTCCCCCGGGACCCCTGTAAATATTGACACACTCCCCGGGGAGACACTGTAAATACTGACACACTCCCTGGAGACCCCTTGCAAATATTGACACATGCCCCAGAGACCCCCTGTAAATACTGACATACTCCCCGGGGACACCTTGTAAATACTGACACACTCCCCGGGGACCCCCTGTAAATACTGACACTCTCCCTGGGAACCCACTGTAAATACTGACACACACCCCAGGGACTCCCTGTAAATACTGACACACTCCCCGGGAACCCCCTGTAAATACTGACACACTCCCCGGGGTCCCATTGTAAATACTGACACACTCCCCGGGGACCCCCTGTAAATACTGACACACTCCCCGGGGACCCCCTGTAAATACTGACACACTCTCTGGGGAACCCCTGTAAATACTGACACACTCCCCAGGGATTCCCTATAAATATTGACACACTCCCCGAGGATCTTCTGTAAATAATGACACACTCCCTAGGGAGACACTGTAAATACTAACATTACGCGGGGACCCCCCTGTAAATAATGACACACTCCCCAGAGACCCCCTGTAAATACTGACACACTCCCTAGAGACCCGCTGTAAATATTGACACACTCCCAGGGGACCCCCTGTAAATATTGACACACTCCCCGGGGACCTCCTGTAAATATTGACACACTCCCCGGGGTCGCCCTGTAAATATTGACACACTCCCTGGGGATCCCCCTGTAAATACTGACACACTACCCGGGGACCCACTGTAAATACTGACACATTCCCTGGGGACCCCCTGTAAATACTGACACACTCCCCGGGGACACCCTGTAAATACTGACACACTTCCTGGGGGCACCCTGTAAATACTGACACACTCTCTGGGGAACCCCTGTAAATACTGAAACACTCCATAGGGAGACCCTGTAAATACTAACACTACCGGAGACCCCCTGTAAGTACTGACACACTCTTTGGGGAACCCCTGTAAATACTGACACACTCCGCAGGGAGAGACTGTAAATACTAACACTCCACAGAGACCCCCTGTAAATACTGACACACTCCCTGGGGACCCCCTGTAAATACTGATACACTCCCTGGGGAGACACTGTAAATACTGACACACTCCCTGGGGATCCCCGGCAAATATTGACACATGTCCCAGAGACCCCCTGTAAATACTGACACTCCCCAGGGACTTCCTGTAAATACTGACACACTCCACGGGGACACCCTGTAAATACTGACACACTCCCCGGGGACCCCCTGTAAATACTGACACACTCCCCGGGAACCCCCTGTAAATACTGACACACTCCCCGGGGAGCCCCTGTAAATACTGACACACTCCCCGGGAACCCCCTGTAAATACTGACACACTCCCCAGGAATTGCCCCTGTAAATGCTGACACATTCCCCAGTTACCCCCTGTAAATACTGTCACACTCCCGGTGACCCCCTATAAATACTGACACACTCCCTGGTGACCCCTTTTAAATATTGACACACTCCCCATGACCCCATGTAAATACTGACACACTCCCCGGGGACCCCGTGTAAATACTGACACACTCCCCGGAGACACCCTGTAAATACTGACACACTCCCCGGGGACCGCCGGTAAATACTGAAACACTCCCCAGGGATTCCCTATAAATACTCCCTAGGGAAACACTGTAAATACTAACACTACCCGTGGACCCCCTGTAAATACTGACACACTCCCCAGAGACCCCCTGTAAATACTGACACACTCCCCGGGGACCCCCTGTAAATGCTGACACTCTCCCCGGGGACCCCCTGTAAATGCTGACACACTCCCCGGTCCCCCTGTAAATACTGACACACTCCCCGGGGAGACACTGTATATACTAACACACTCCCCGGGGACCCCCTGTTAATATTGACACACTCCCTGGGGAGACAATGTAAATACTGACACACTCCCCCGGGACCCCTGTAAATATTGACACACTCCCCGGGGAGACACTGTAAATACAGACACACTCCCTGGAGACCCCTTGCAAATATTGACACATGCCCCAGAGACCCCCTGTAAATACTGACATACTCCCCGGGGACACCTTGTAAATACTGACACACTCCCCGGGGACCCCCTGTAAATACTGACACTCTCCCTGGGAACCCACTGTAAATACTGACACACACCCCAGGGACTCCCTGTAAATACTGACACACTCCCCGGGAACCCCCTGTAAATACTGACACACTCCCCGGGGTCCCCTTGTAAATACTGACACACTCCCCGGGGACCCCCTGTAAATACTGACACACTCCCCGGGGACCCCCTGTAAATACTGACACACTCTCTGGGGAACCCCTGTAAATACTGACACACTCCCCAGGGATTCCCTATAAATATTGACACACGCCCCGAGGATCTTCTGTAAATAATGACACACTCCCTAGGGAGACACTGTAAATACTAACATTACGCGGGGACCCCCCTGTAAATAATGACACACTCCCCAGAGACCCCCTGTAAATACTGACACACTCCCCAGAGACCCGCTGTAAATATTGACACACTCCCAGGGGACCCCCTGTAAATATTGACACACTCCCCGGGGACCTCCTGTAAATATTGACACACTCCCCGGGGTCGCCCTGTAAATATTGACACACTCCCTGGGGATCCCCCTGTAAATACTGACACACTCCCTGGGGATCCCCCTGTAAATACTGACACACTTCCCGGGTACCCCTGTAAATACTGACACAATCCCCGGGGGTCCCGTGTAAATACTGACACACTCCCCGGGGACCCCCTGTAAATACTGACACACTCACCGGGGACCCTTGTAAATACTGACACACTCCCCGGGGACCCCCTGTAAATACTGACACACTCTCTGCTGAACCCCTGTAAATACTGACACGCTCCCCAGGGACACCCTGTAAATACTGACACACTATCTGGGGACCCCCTGTACATACTGACACACTCCCTGGGGCTTCCCTGTAAATACTGACACACTCCCCGGGCACACCCTGTAAGTAGTGCAACACTCCCCGGAAATTCCCAAGAAATACTGACACAACCACTGTGGACCCCTGTAAATACTGACACACTCCCCGAAGATCCCCTGTAAATACTGACATACTCCCCGGGGACCCCCTGTAAATGCTGACACTCTCCCCGGTCCCCCTGTAAATACTGACACATTCCCCTTGGGACCCCCTGTAAATACTGACATACTCCCCGGGGACCCCCTGTAAATACTGACATACTCCCCGGGGACCCCCTGTAAATACTGACACACTCCCCGGGGACCCCCTGTAAATGCTGACACTCTCCCCGGGGACCCCCTGTAAATGCTGACACACTCCCCGGTCCCCCTGTAAATACTGACACTCTCCCCGGGGAGACACTGTATATACTAACACACTCCCCGGGGACCCCCTGTTAATATTGACACACTCCCTGGGGAGACAATGTAAATACTGACACACTCCCCCGGGACCCCTGTAAATATTGACACACTCCCCGGGGAGACACTGTAAATACTGACACACTCCCTGGAGACCCCTTGCAAATATTGACACATGCCCCAGAGACCCCCTGTAAATACTGACATACTCCCCGGGGACACCTTGTAAATACTGACACACTCCCCGGGGACCCCCTGTAAATACTGACACTCTCCCTGGGAACCCACTGTAAATACTGACACACACCCCAGGGACTCCCTGTAAATACTGACACACTCCCCGGGAACCCCCTGTAAATACTGACACACTCCCCGGGGTCCCATTGTAAATACTGACACACTCCCCGGGGACCCCCTGTAAATACTGACACACTCCCCGGGGACCCCCTGTAAATACTGACACACTCTCTGGGGAACCCCTGTAAATACTGACACACTCCCCAGGGATTCCCTATAAATATTGACACACTCCCCGAGGATCTTCTGTAAATAATGACACACTCCCTAGGGAGACACTGTAAATACTAACATTACGCGGGGACCCCCCTGTAAATAATGACACACTCCCCAGAGACCCCCTGTAAATACTGACACACTCCCCAGAGACCCGCTGTAAATATTGACACACTCCCAGGGGACCCCCTGTAAATATTGACACACTCCCCGGGGACCTCCTGTAAATATTGACACACTCCCCGGGGTCGCCCTGTAAATATTGACACACTCCCTGGGGATCCCCCTGTAAATACTGACACACTACCCGGGGACCCACTGTAAATACTGACACATTCCCTGGGGACCCCCTGTAAATACTGACACACTCCCCGGGGACACCCTGTAAATACTGACACACTTCCTGGGGGCACCCTGTAAATACTGACACACTCTCTGGGGAACCCCTGTAAATACTGACACACTCCATAGGGAGACCCTGTAAATACTAACACTACCGGAGACCCCCTGTAAGTACTGACACACTCTTTGGGGAACCCCTGTAAATACTGACACACTCCGCAGGGAGAGACTGTAAATACTAACACTCCACAGAGACCCCCTGTAAATACTGACACACTCCCTGGGGACCCCCTGTAAATACTGATACACTCCCTGGGGAGACACTGTAAATACTGACACACTCCCTGGGGATCCCCGGCAAATATTGACACATGTCCCAGAGACCCCCTGTAAATACTGACACTCCCCAGGGACTTCCTGTAAATACTGACACACTCCACGGGGACACCCTGTAAATACTGACACACTCCCCGGGGACCCCCTGTAAATACTGACACACTCCCCGGGAACCCCCTGTAAATACTGACACACTCCCCGGGGAGCCCCTGTAAATACTGACACACTCCCCGGGAACCCCCTGTAAATACTGACACACTCCCCAGGAATTGCCCCTGTAAATGCTGACACATTCCCCAGTTACCCCCTGTAAATACTGTCACACTCCCGGTGACCCCCTATAAATACTGACACACTCCCTGGTGACCCCTTTTAAATATTGACACACTCCCCATGACCCCATGTAAATACTGACACACTCCCCGGGGACCCCGTGTAAATACTGACACACTCCCCGGAGACACCCTGTAAATACTGACACACTCCCCGGGGACCGCCGGTAAATACTGAAACACTCCCCAGGGATTCCCTATAAATACTCCCTAGGGAAACACTGTAAATACTAACACTACCCGTGGACCCCCTGTAAATACTGACACACTCCCCAGAGACCCCCTGTAAATACTGACACACGTCCCGGGGAGATACTGTAAATACTAACACTACGCGGGGACACCCCTGTAAATACTGACACACTCCCCAGAGACCCCATGTAAATATTGACACACTCTCCAGAGACCCCCTGTAAATATTGACACACTCCCCGGGTCCCCCTGTAAATATTGACACACTCCCCGGGGATCCCCTGTAAATATTGACACATTCCCCAGAGACCCCCTGTGAATACTGACACACTCTCTGGGGAACACCTGCAAATACTGACACTCTCCACAGGGAGACACTGTAAATATTAACACTACCCGGGTACCCCCTGTAAATAGTGACACACTCTCTGGGGAACCCCTGTAAATACTGACACACTCCACAGGGAGACACTGTAAATACTAACACTCCCCAGAGACCCCCTGTAAATACTGACACACTCCCTGGGGACCCCCTGTAAATACTGATACACTCCCCGGGGAGACACTGTAAATACTGACACACTCCCTGGGGATCCCCTGCAAATATTGACACACGCCCCAGAGACCTCCTCTAAATACTGACATACTCACCGGGGACACCTTGTAAATATTGACACACTCCCCGGGGACCCCCTGTAAATACTGACACACTCTCTGGGGACCCCCTGTAAATACTGACACACTCCACAGGGAGACACTGTAAATACTAACACTCCCCAGAGACCCCCTGTAAATACTGACACACTCCCTGGGGACCCCCTGTAAATACTGATACACTCCCCGGGGAGACACTGTAAATACTGACACACTCCCTGGGGATCCCCTGCAAATATTGACACACGCCCCAGAGACCCCCTCTAAATACTGACATACTCCCCGGGGACACCTTGTAAATATTGACACACTCCACGGGGAACCCCTGTAAATACTGACACACTCCCCAGGGACCCCCTGTAAATACTGACACACTCCCCAGGGACCCCCTGTAAATACTGACACACTCCTTGGGGAGCCCCTGTAAATACTGACACACTCCCCAGGGATTGCCCCTGTAAATGCTGACACATTCCCCAGTTACCCCCTGTAAATACTGTCACATTCCCGGTGACCCCCTATAAATACTGACACACTCCCTGGTGACCCCTTTTAAATATTGACACACTCCCCATGACCCCATGTAAATACTGACACACATCACCGTGAAACCCCTGTAAATACTGACACACTCCCCAGAGACACCCTGT
>JANJGN010003842.1:30000-35000 GCA_026770705.1 Isurus oxyrinchus | reverse complement strand
GTGCGTCGCCTGCGTTCAACAGGGTTCTGGGCACGCACTTTGGCAACCCAAGGGGACTAATGAACAGACTTTGTGTTTTATTCATCATGAAGGACACCGCCAGGTGACACTTAAGAGAATATTTCTGTTTAGGATATATATACATATATACATCTGTTCATGTCGCCACAAAATTATTGAAACCAGGGTTACCACCGGCCTGGGCCCCGGACGATTTTTCAGACCGACAACATAGCTCGGAAAGCCCGCATAAATTGCACTTACATCGTCATTTTGGACTTCCGAGAGGTCATTGGAAGGTGTTCTATTTGAAATAGTTGACCTTCCTCAAAGTCGCACTTTTTTAGGCATTTTTAAAGTGTGACCGTTGCCTTAAAATGTTCTGAAAATCGTGTCCCCGAAATTCTCCGGGTACCCCGCCAATCCCCCCGGCCAACAATTGCACCCGAGAGGTGGGGCGGTAGCCCTACCGTCCAGGAGGCCTCAAAAGCCCGCAAAGCGCCATTTTGCCGTTTCCTCTTCGGGAGAACCGAAGGGAAATCATTAATGAGCTGGACGAGTACCATGCCAAAAATTGCAACCGACCCAGCCGTCGGGCCGATTCGCTACTCTCAGGGGGAATACCCCCACTGCGAGCCGGGCAAGAGCCTCGGATTCGACGCCATACGCTTCCGTCTGAGCACGGATTTTCTTCTCCCGGGCCCAGGAGACACTTTCCACGGCCGGCGAATGCAATCTGGGGTGCATTTTATTTATTAGTTACTGATTTCTCTTCCAAACTTGCCTCTGCCACAGACTTAAGTCCAAATGGTTAATGATTTCTCCGCCACACTTGCCTCGCTGCCAGAGACTAAGTCCAAACGGTTAATGATTTCTCCGCCACACTTGCCTCGCTGCCAGAGACTAAGTCCAAATGGTTAATGATTTCTGCACCACACTTGCCTCTCTGCCAGAGACGAAGTCCAAACGGTTAATGATTTCTCCGCCACACTTGCCTCGCTGCCAGAGACTAAGTCCAAATGGTTAATGATTTCTGCACCACACTTGCCTCGCTGCCAGAGACGAAGTCCAAACGGTTAATGATTTCTCCGCCACACTTGCCTCGCTGCCAGAAACTAAGTCCAAATGGTTAATGATTTCTCCACTGCACTTGCCTCTGTGCCAGAGACGAAGTCCAAATGGTTAATGATTTCTGCACCACACTTGCCTCTCTGCCAGAGACGAAGTCCAAACGGTTAATGATTTCTGCGCCACACTTGCCTCGCTGCCAGAGACTAAGTCCAAATGGTTAATGATTTCTGCACCACACTTGCCTCGCTGCCAGAGACTAAGTCCAAATGGTTAATGATTTCTGCACCACACTTGCCTCTCTGCCAGAGACTAAGTCCAAACGGTTAATGATTTCTCCGCCACACTTGCCTCGCTGCCAGAGACTAAGTCCAAACGGTTAATGATTTCTGCACCACACTTGCCTCTCTGCCAGAGACGAAGTCCAAACGGTTAATGATTTCTCCGCCACACTTGCCTCGCTGCCAGAGACTAAGTCCAAATGGTTAATGATTTCTCCACTGCACTTGCCTCTGTGCCAGAGACGAAGTCCAAATGGTTAATGATTTCTGCACCACACTTGCCTCTCTGCCAGAGACGAAGTCCAAACGGTTAATGATTTCTGCGCCACACTTGCCTCGCTGCCAGAGACTAAGTCCAAATGGTTAATGATTTCTCCGCCACACTTGCCTCGCTGCCAGAGACTAAGTCCAAATGGTTAATGATTTCTGCACCACACTTGCCTCGCTGCCAGAGACTAAGTCCAAATGGTTAATGATTTCTGCACCACACTTGCCTCTCTGCCAGAGACGAAGTCCAAATGGTTAATGATTTCTCAGGGCCACTGTCCCATTGGTTAGCCATTTCTCCAGAGGCTTACCGAGGCCAACCTGCGATATCTCGCGGACCCGGAGGCCCCGTTGCACGTCCTGCACATTCAGTCCGAGGTGCATTGGTTACCCATTTCTCCAGAAGCTTACCGAAGGCACACCGTCACACCTCGCGGGCCCCGAGGCCACTTTCCCCGGTGCGCAAATTCAATCCGAGGTGCATTGCCCTTAGCCGCCTTCTCCGGCCGGCTTCGGGTGCGTTTCCGGGGCTCCGACCGGGGCAAATCCGGTCCCCGGGGCCAGTGGGAGCCGTCCCCGGGCACGCCCGGGCTTCCGGTCGCCGCTTTCCGTGACCGACCGAAAGACGGTAAAAAATGCCGAAAATGGACAAAAATGGCCGACGGCGGGGCCTCCTGGTCGGTTAGGCGGCAGCCTGGATCGGTCCCTGCGGACCTGGAGGCTCGAGACGGCACTCGGAGCTGTCGACCGATTCTCGACTTGCCACCTCCTACCATTCTGCAGATACCCCGCCAACCCCCCCAGCCAGCAAATGCAGCCGAGATGTCGGTCGGTAGTCCAGCCGCCGAGGAGGCCTCGAAAGCCCGCGACACCTCCTTTCGCCGTTTCCCCATCGGGAGAACCGAGGGGAAATCATTATCTAGCTCCGGCAGCCCCCCTCCAACAATTGCAACCCGCCCCGTGGCCGGGCCGATTCGCCCCGCCTAGCGGGAATGCCTCCACCGGGGGCCCGGCAGAAGCTTCGGATCCGACCTCATGGACTTCCGTCTTGGCACGGATTTCCCTCACACGGGCCCAGGGGCCACTTCCCCCGGCCTTCGGACGCAGCCGGAGGTGCATCGGGCCGAAGCCGCCTTCCCGGCCGGCTTCCGGAGGTTTCCGGGGCAAACTCCGGTCCTCCCGGCGAGGGGGAGCCTTCCCCGTGCACGCCCGGGTGTCAGGCCGCCGCTTTTCTTGACCGGCCGAAAGAGGCGAAAAATGCCGAAAATGACCAAAAATGGCCGACGGCGGGGCCTCCCGGTCGGTTTGGCGGCAGCCTGGGTCGGTCCCTGCAGACCTGGAGGCTCGAGAAGGCACTTGGCGAAGTCGACCCATTCTCGATTTGCCACCTCCTCCTATTCTGCAGATAGCCCGCCAACCTCCACAGCCAGCAAATGCAACCGTCATTCAGGCCGACGACCCTCCGGTAGTCATGCCGAGGAAGAGGCACCGAAGCCCCGCCAGGCCTTCCGGATTGCACCCGCTCCCCGACCGGTTCTTTTTCAAAAAAGGGCCCAGGAGCCCGGATTATTTTAGGACGCGCTCGGGACCGCCCTGAGGGACACCGAACACCCAACCTTTCCCCGGGTCGACCCTCCCCGCCTCGGCCACCGGGGGGGGGGTCGAACCGGATCACCGGTTAATGATTTCCCCCTGCTCGGACTCGGCTGTTTCTCAACCGCGCTTGCCCGGCTCGGCCCCCAGCCCCGGCCCCTCACGTGGGGGCCCTGAATACGCCCCCCGGCAGCCATCTTGGCCCGCCGGCCCGGTATTTTAGGCCGTTTCGACCCTTCCCTGCCCGCTGGCTGACTGGTTCACCATGTCCCCATTCTGCGCTTAGACTTTTCAGCTGCTCGGGATGCCGGCTGATGACGGCTCCCGTACGACCGGGCGGGCGGCTCCAACTACCGGCCGGCTGCCCGGCCTGCTAACCCGTTAAGCATTTCCCCGTCCTGCACACATTCCCTGGACCTGCTGGTGTGTTCTGCAGCTAACTGCACCCCTACGACCGGGCGGGAGGCTATGATTACTGGTCGGCTGCCCTGCCAGGTAACCGCTTAACCGATTCCCCGTTTGGTACTGAGTCCCTGGACCTGCTGGTGTGTTCTGCAGTTAACTGCACACCTATGACCGGGCGGGAGGCTATAAATACCGGCCGGCAGCCCAGCCTGCTAACCGGCTGCCCGTGTCCCCATTCGGTACTTAGTCCGTGGACCTGCTGGTGTGTTCTGCAGCTAACTGCACCCCTATGACCGGGCGGGAGGCTGTAAATACCGGCCGGCAGCCCAGCCTGCTAACCGGCTGCCCGTGTCCCCATTCCGTACTGAGTCCCTGGACCTGCTGGTGTGTTCTGCAGCTAACTGCACCCCTATGACCGGGCGGGAGGCTGTAATTACCGGCCGGCAGCCCTGCCTGCTGACCGGCTGCCCGTGTCCTCATTCTGTACTTAGTCCTTGGACATGCTGGTGTGTTCTGCAGCTAACTGCACCCCTATGGCCGGGCGGGAGGCTGTAAATACCGGCCGGCAGCCCAGCCTGCTAACCGGCTGCCCATGTCCCCATTCCGTGCTGAGTCCCTGGACCTGCTGGTGTGTTCTGCAGCTAACTGCACCCCTATGACCGGGCGGGAGGCTGTAAATACCGGCCGGCAGCCCAGCCTGCTAACCGGCTGCCCATGTCCCCATTCCGTGCTGAGTCCCTGGACCTGCTGGTGTGTTCTGCAGCTAACTGAACCCCGATGACCGGGCGGGAGGCTGTAATTACCGGCCGGCAGCCCTGCCTGCTAACCGACTGCCCGTGTCCCCATTCGGTACTTAGTCCGTGGACCTGCTGGTGTGTTCTGCAGCTAACTGCACCCCTATGACCGGGCGGGAGGCTGTAATTACCGGCCGGCAGCCCTGCCTGCTAACCAGCTGCCCGTGTCCCCATTCTGTCCTTAGTCCTTGGACCTGCTGGTGTGTTCTGCAGCTAACTGCACCCCTATGACCGGGCGGGAGGCTGTAATTACCGGCCGGCAGCCCTGCCTGCTAACTGGCTGCCCGTGTCCCCATTCTGTCCTTAGTCCTTGGACCTGCTGGTGTGTTCTGCAGCTAACTGCACCCCTATGGCAGGCCGGCATCCCTGCCTGCTGACCGGCTGCCCGTGTCCTCATTCTGTACTTAGTCCTTGGACCTGCTGGTGTGTTCTGCAGCTAACTGCACCCCTATGACCGGGCGGGAGGCTGTAATTACCGGCCGGCAGCCCTGCCTGCTGACCGGCTGCCCGTGTCCTCATTCTGTACTTAGTCCTTGGACCTGCTGGTGTGTTCTGCAGCTGACTGCGCCTCTATTACCCGGCGGGAGGCTAT
>JANJGN010003842.1:12500-17500 GCA_026770705.1 Isurus oxyrinchus | reverse complement strand
CCAGGTGAAACTTTCAGATTATTTTTGTTCAAAGGAAGCAACAGGTTGGCGCTCGCACGGAAGGAAGCCTGCAGCCGGCGTGCGTCGCCTGCGTTCAACAGGGTTCTGGGCACGCACTTTGGCAACCCAAGGGGACTAATGAACAGACTTTGTGTTTTATTCATCATGAAGGACACCGCCAGGTGACACTTAAGAGAATATTTCTGTTTAGGATATATATACATATATACATCTGTTCATGTCGCCACAAAATTATTGAAACCAGGGTTACCACCGGCCTGGGCCCCGGACGATTTTTCAGACCGACAACATAGCTCGGAAAGCCCGCATAAATTGCACTTACATCGTCATTTTGGACTTCCGAGAGGTCATTGGAAGGTGTTCTATTTGAAATAGTTGACCTTCCTCAAAGTCGCACTTTTTTAGGCATTTTTAAAGTGTGACCGTTGCCTTAAAATGTTCTGAAAATCGTGTCCCCGAAATTCTCCGGGTACCCCGCCAATCCCCCCGGCCAACAATTGCACCCGAGAGGTGGGGCGGTAGCCCTACCGTCCAGGAGGCCTCAAAAGCCCGCAAAGCGCCATTTTGCCGTTTCCTCTTCGGGAGAACCGAAGGGAAATCATTAATGAGCTGGACGAGTACCATGCCAAAAATTGCAACCGACCCAGCCGTCGGGCCGATTCGCTACTCTCAGGGGGAATACCCCCACTGCGAGCCGGGCAAGAGCCTCGGATTCGACGCCATACGCTTCCGTCTGAGCACGGATTTTCTTCTCCCGGGCCCAGGAGACACTTTCCACGGCCGGCGAATGCAATCTGGGGTGCATTTTATTTATTAGTTACTGATTTCTCTTCCAAACTTGCCTCTGCCACAGACTTAAGTCCAAATGGTTAATGATTTCTCCGCCACACTTGCCTCGCTGCCAGAGACTAAGTCCAAACGGTTAATGATTTCTCCGCCACACTTGCCTCGCTGCCAGAGACTAAGTCCAAATGGTTAATGATTTCTGCACCACACTTGCCTCTCTGCCAGAGACGAAGTCCAAACGGTTAATGATTTCTCCGCCACACTTGCCTCGCTGCCAGAGACTAAGTCCAAATGGTTAATGATTTCTGCACCACACTTGCCTCGCTGCCAGAGACGAAGTCCAAACGGTTAATGATTTCTCCGCCACACTTGCCTCGCTGCCAGAAACTAAGTCCAAATGGTTAATGATTTCTCCACTGCACTTGCCTCTGTGCCAGAGACGAAGTCCAAATGGTTAATGATTTCTGCACCACACTTGCCTCTCTGCCAGAGACGAAGTCCAAACGGTTAATGATTTCTGCGCCACACTTGCCTCGCTGCCAGAGACTAAGTCCAAATGGTTAATGATTTCTGCACCACACTTGCCTCGCTGCCAGAGACTAAGTCCAAATGGTTAATGATTTCTGCACCACACTTGCCTCTCTGCCAGAGACTAAGTCCAAACGGTTAATGATTTCTCCGCCACACTTGCCTCGCTGCCAGAGACTAAGTCCAAACGGTTAATGATTTCTGCACCACACTTGCCTCTCTGCCAGAGACGAAGTCCAAACGGTTAATGATTTCTCCGCCACACTTGCCTCGCTGCCAGAGACTAAGTCCAAATGGTTAATGATTTCTCCACTGCACTTGCCTCTGTGCCAGAGACGAAGTCCAAATGGTTAATGATTTCTGCACCACACTTGCCTCTCTGCCAGAGACGAAGTCCAAACGGTTAATGATTTCTGCGCCACACTTGCCTCGCTGCCAGAGACTAAGTCCAAATGGTTAATGATTTCTCCGCCACACTTGCCTCGCTGCCAGAGACTAAGTCCAAATGGTTAATGATTTCTGCACCACACTTGCCTCGCTGCCAGAGACTAAGTCCAAATGGTTAATGATTTCTGCACCACACTTGCCTCTCTGCCAGAGACGAAGTCCAAATGGTTAATGATTTCTCAGGGCCACTGTCCCATTGGTTAGCCATTTCTCCAGAGGCTTACCGAGGCCAACCTGCGATATCTCGCGGACCCGGAGGCCCCGTTGCACGTCCTGCACATTCAGTCCGAGGTGCATTGGTTACCCATTTCTCCAGAAGCTTACCGAAGGCACACCGTCACACCTCGCGGGCCCCGAGGCCACTTTCCCCGGTGCGCAAATTCAATCCGAGGTGCATTGCCCTTAGCCGCCTTCTCCGGCCGGCTTCGGGTGCGTTTCCGGGGCTCCGACCGGGGCAAATCCGGTCCCCGGGGCCAGTGGGAGCCGTCCCCGGGCACGCCCGGGCTTCCGGTCGCCGCTTTCCGTGACCGACCGAAAGACGGTAAAAAATGCCGAAAATGGACAAAAATGGCCGACGGCGGGGCCTCCTGGTCGGTTAGGCGGCAGCCTGGATCGGTCCCTGCGGACCTGGAGGCTCGAGACGGCACTCGGAGCTGTCGACCGATTCTCGACTTGCCACCTCCTACCATTCTGCAGATACCCCGCCAACCCCCCCAGCCAGCAAATGCAGCCGAGATGTCGGTCGGTAGTCCAGCCGCCGAGGAGGCCTCGAAAGCCCGCGACACCTCCTTTCGCCGTTTCCCCATCGGGAGAACCGAGGGGAAATCATTATCTAGCTCCGGCAGCCCCCCTCCAACAATTGCAACCCGCCCCGTGGCCGGGCCGATTCGCCCCGCCTAGCGGGAATGCCTCCACCGGGGGCCCGGCAGAAGCTTCGGATCCGACCTCATGGACTTCCGTCTTGGCACGGATTTCCCTCACACGGGCCCAGGGGCCACTTCCCCCGGCCTTCGGACGCAGCCGGAGGTGCATCGGGCCGAAGCCGCCTTCCCGGCCGGCTTCCGGAGGTTTCCGGGGCAAACTCCGGTCCTCCCGGCGAGGGGGAGCCTTCCCCGTGCACGCCCGGGTGTCAGGCCGCCGCTTTTCTTGACCGGCCGAAAGAGGCGAAAAATGCCGAAAATGACCAAAAATGGCCGACGGCGGGGCCTCCCGGTCGGTTTGGCGGCAGCCTGGGTCGGTCCCTGCAGACCTGGAGGCTCGAGAAGGCACTTGGCGAAGTCGACCCATTCTCGATTTGCCACCTCCTCCTATTCTGCAGATAGCCCGCCAACCTCCACAGCCAGCAAATGCAACCGTCATTCAGGCCGACGACCCTCCGGTAGTCATGCCGAGGAAGAGGCACCGAAGCCCCGCCAGGCCTTCCGGATTGCACCCGCTCCCCGACCGGTTCTTTTTCAAAAAAGGGCCCAGGAGCCCGGATTATTTTAGGACGCGCTCGGGACCGCCCTGAGGGACACCGAACACCCAACCTTTCCCCGGGTCGACCCTCCCCGCCTCGGCCACCGGGGGGGGGGTCGAACCGGATCACCGGTTAATGATTTCCCCCTGCTCGGACTCGGCTGTTTCTCAACCGCGCTTGCCCGGCTCGGCCCCCAGCCCCGGCCCCTCACGTGGGGGCCCTGAATACGCCCCCCGGCAGCCATCTTGGCCCGCCGGCCCGGTATTTTAGGCCGTTTCGACCCTTCCCTGCCCGCTGGCTGACTGGTTCACCATGTCCCCATTCTGCGCTTAGACTTTTCAGCTGCTCGGGATGCCGGCTGATGACGGCTCCCGTACGACCGGGCGGGCGGCTCCAACTACCGGCCGGCTGCCCGGCCTGCTAACCCGTTAAGCATTTCCCCGTCCTGCACACATTCCCTGGACCTGCTGGTGTGTTCTGCAGCTAACTGCACCCCTACGACCGGGCGGGAGGCTATGATTACTGGTCGGCTGCCCTGCCAGGTAACCGCTTAACCGATTCCCCGTTTGGTACTGAGTCCCTGGACCTGCTGGTGTGTTCTGCAGTTAACTGCACACCTATGACCGGGCGGGAGGCTATAAATACCGGCCGGCAGCCCAGCCTGCTAACCGGCTGCCCGTGTCCCCATTCGGTACTTAGTCCGTGGACCTGCTGGTGTGTTCTGCAGCTAACTGCACCCCTATGACCGGGCGGGAGGCTGTAAATACCGGCCGGCAGCCCAGCCTGCTAACCGGCTGCCCGTGTCCCCATTCCGTACTGAGTCCCTGGACCTGCTGGTGTGTTCTGCAGCTAACTGCACCCCTATGACCGGGCGGGAGGCTGTAATTACCGGCCGGCAGCCCTGCCTGCTGACCGGCTGCCCGTGTCCTCATTCTGTACTTAGTCCTTGGACATGCTGGTGTGTTCTGCAGCTAACTGCACCCCTATGGCCGGGCGGGAGGCTGTAAATACCGGCCGGCAGCCCAGCCTGCTAACCGGCTGCCCATGTCCCCATTCCGTGCTGAGTCCCTGGACCTGCTGGTGTGTTCTGCAGCTAACTGCACCCCTATGACCGGGCGGGAGGCTGTAAATACCGGCCGGCAGCCCAGCCTGCTAACCGGCTGCCCATGTCCCCATTCCGTGCTGAGTCCCTGGACCTGCTGGTGTGTTCTGCAGCTAACTGAACCCCGATGACCGGGCGGGAGGCTGTAATTACCGGCCGGCAGCCCTGCCTGCTAACCGACTGCCCGTGTCCCCATTCGGTACTTAGTCCGTGGACCTGCTGGTGTGTTCTGCAGCTAACTGCACCCCTATGACCGGGCGGGAGGCTGTAATTACCGGCCGGCAGCCCTGCCTGCTAACCAGCTGCCCGTGTCCCCATTCTGTCCTTAGTCCTTGGACCTGCTGGTGTGTTCTGCAGCTAACTGCACCCCTATGACCGGGCGGGAGGCTGTAATTACCGGCCGGCAGCCCTGCCTGCTAACTGGCTGCCCGTGTCCCCATTCTGTCCTTAGTCCTTGGACCTGCTGGTGTGTTCTGCAGCTAACTGCACCCCTATGGCAGGCCGGCATCCCTGCCTGCTGACCGGCTGCCCGTGTCCTCATTCTGTACTTAGTCCTTGGACCTGCTGGTGTGTTCTGCAGCTAACTGCACCCCTATGACCGGGCGGGAGGCTGTAATTACCGGCCGGCAGCCCTGCCTGCTGACCGGCTGCCCGTGT
>JANJGN010003841.1:0-39682 GCA_026770705.1 Isurus oxyrinchus | reverse complement strand
ACCAGCCATATAAATACTGTAGCTCCAAGAGCAGGTCAGAGATGGGGAATCCTGCGGAGAGTCACTCACCTCCCGACTCCCCAAATCCTGTCCACCATCTACAAGGCACAAGTCAGGAGTGTGATGGGATACTCCCCCCACTTGCCTGGATGAGGGCGGCTCCCACAACACTCAAGAAGCTCGACACCGTCCAGGACAAAGCAGCCCCCGCTCGATTGGCACCCCATCCACCAACATTCACCTCCCTCCACCACCGACGCACAGTAGCAGCAGTGTGTGTACCATCTACAAGATGCACTGCAGCAACTCACCGAGGCTCCCTCGACAGCACCTTCCAAACCCACGACCGCTACCGTCTAGAAGGACGAGGGCAGCAGACGCACGGGGAACACCACCACCTGGAAGTTCCCCTCCGAGCCGCGCTCGCCATCCCGACTTGGGAATATGTCGGCCGTTCCTTCACTGTCGCCGGGTCAAAATCCTGGGAACTTTCTCCCTAACAGCACGGTGGGTGTACCTACACCATAGTGTCCGTAGCGGCTCAAGGAGGCGGCTCACCCACCACCTTCTCGAGGGGCAATTAGGGATGGGCAACAAATGCTGGGCCCAGCCGCATCCTGTAAATTAAATAAAACAAAAGATAAGACACTGCTGGAGATGGTGACGCCGAGGGGATGGAGAGGGTGGACTGGAAGCTGAATGGGAAACTAGGAACAGCAGAGCCGTCGAGGTCTCTTTTTGCCTCACGGGTTGAAACGTACAGGGTGCCACACCCTACACACACCCCCCTGCCAGGCTCACCCTCCGCCCGCGATCACTGGAGGCCCAAGCTCAACCCTGGACAATGTGGCTTCAGTGTGTCGGCGCCTGTTTCCCCCAGACCCCTCCAGTGCCATCCTGTTGCCATGGCCCCCCACCCACCCACCCCCGCTTCTGCCCACCCTTTCCTCCCCCTCCTCCTCCTCGCTCGGTTCTGGACAGGGGTCGGCCTTTGAAGGCGGGAGACGAGGGACCTGGCTCACAACTGGCCGGCTCTCGACCCCTCCCTCGCGCTGCAGCGGCCATGCCGGCTCGCCCTGCAACTCCCCCCACCCACCCATCCTTCTGTACTAGCCCTGCCCCCCCCACCCCCCTCAACCCCCACCAGCACTCCCCACCCCACCACCCACCGTCCTCCATGTTACAATCGGGACGTCCATCTCCACGCAGCGAGGAGACGAGGGAGCACGGGGAGTGCCGAACTTGGGAACAGCAAGGGAGGGGCCATGACTACGGTAGGGATAGCTCGAATGGAGAGAGAGGGGGAGTGAGAGAGACCAAAGGTCAAGGCGGAGTCGAAGGGGCCGGAGGCGAGAGGACGGCAGCGAGGTGGCGGTGTTCCCCTGGCGCCAAGATGAATCGCACGGGGAGCTCCGATGTCACCCGCGTGTCCGCCTCCCCGATTAATCACCATTCGGCTCTGATTCCCGAGGGCGCGGGACGGCCCCCCAGCACCCCCCTGCCCGCCCCCCCCCACCCCATCGCTTCTGAAGTGTAGCCGCGTTCGTCCGACAGGTAAAAACAGCGGACAAAACCGCACACAGCACCCGAGGGGGAATGAGCTATTCCCCGAAATGCATTGAGCAGGCGTCCAGCGGAGCCTCGGCAAATCTGTGCCCAAGTTTGGGGTGCCTCTGCCGGGGGACAGGGTGGCAGTCGGAGCAGGTGCCCGACCTCCCCCCACCCCGGGGGTTGACACTGCACTGCAAAAAAAAAAAAAAAAAAATTCCCTCTCCTCCTTAGGTCCTGTCCCCCGCCCCCCCACCCTCCCTTTTAAAGAGCCCGTACAAGCACAATAGGACACGTGACCCACCGTGTTGCGTGATCTGATCAGGATATTGTTCGTTATGTCGCTCGCAGTGAAGTCAAAGGTTATAGCGATTGATGCCAGTGGGGAGTTAGGGGGGCGTGGAAGTCGGAAAACGCGCGCTCCCCCCCCCCCCCCCCCCCCACCCATCCCTCCGTCCTCGCAGACTACCCGTCCCTTCTCCAACCTCCCGCCTCTCTCCGAAGCCCCTCGAACGCGCAGTCGCCTCCCCCCCCCCCAAACCCATCGCCGCCTTTCCCGGGACTCCAGCTGTCCGCATCGAAGCGGCCAAGCGCCCGAGCACCAAAGCGGCCCCTTGATGTCCAAGGTTATGAGTTGGGCAGGAGGTTTAGGGGGGATGTGAGGAAAAACTTTTTTACCCAGAGGGTGGTGAGGGTCTGGAATGCGCTGCCTGGGAGGGTGGTGGAGGCGGGTTGCCTCACATCCTTTAAAAAGTACCTGGATGAGCACTCGGCACGTCCTAACATTCAAGGCTATGGGGCCGAGCGCTGGTCAATGGGGTTAGGTAGGTAGGTCAGGTGTTTCTCACGTGTTGGTGCAGACTCGATGGGCTGAAGGGCCTCTTCTGCACCCTGTGATTCTGTGATTCATCAAAGTCACAGAGGCGACGGTGACATAGGTAAACTTTCCCTCCTCGGTCTCTCCGCAGCCTTTGGACGCGGCCGCGGGACTGCCCTGAGTGACCGCGTTCCACCCTTCAGCGAACGAGCCGGAGCCAGAACGCCCAGAGCAATGGTTCCCCATTCTCAACCCCGCCTCCTTGTCTCTCTCTGGAGGTTTCCACCGATCGATCCTCGGCTGCCCACCATCTTCCTCGTGCGCATGGTGCCCTTTCGGTGGGGGGGGGGGGGGGGGGAGGTGCGGGGGGAGGGGCAATGCCATCTGAAGAGGGTGGAGGAGTCAGGTTCCACATGGTCACAAACAGACAAAGACACCCAGCTCCACCTTGCCGCCGCTTCTCTCCCAACCCCTCGAATACGTCTGCCCTTCCGACCTCTCCGCCTCGAACAGTCCGCACTCTCCTCCGGCTAATCTTCGGGAAGACTGATCGTCCTCGCTCCCCATCGAAACCTCCGATTACCCCCCTCCCCGCCCCCACGTCCTTGTCCGGGCTGCCGCTGATCTTTCGCAATCCTCAGTCTCTGTTATCGTCCAGCTCAGCTCAGCTCAGCTCATCTGCCGCGGTGAAACCACCCCCCACCACCCCCCCCCCCCCACCCAAGCCACCCACCCACGCCTCCGTCACCTCTACGCTCGACTACGTTCCTATGCACTCCCAACCGGCCTTTCACATTCTGCACCACCCGCCCCCCCCCCCCCCCCACCCACCCCTAAACTCGAGCTCATCGGAAACTCTTGCCGCCCATGCCCTCTCTCACGCCGCTTGACCACCTGCCTGTCGCTCCCTGGGCTCACTGACCTACCTAGGTTGGCCACGGTTAAGCGACACTTTCAATTTTAAAATGATCACCCTCGTTTTCAGATCCCTCCGTGGCCTCGCCTCCTCCCCCCCGCCTTCCTCCCTAATCTCTGTAACCTCCCTCAGCCCCACAACCCTCCGAGACTTTGACCTCCCTCTGACTTTGACCTCCCAAGCACTTCATTTGCTGCACCACCAGCGGGCACATCTTGACATGTCTTGGCCGTGTGCTGTGGAATTCCCTCCCTCAACCTCACTGCCTCGCCATCTTTGAGATACTCCTTAAAACCAATCTTTTTGACAAAAGTAGGGGAGTCTTGCTACAACTGGTATTGGTGAGTCTGCAGCCGAAGTACTGCGAACAGTTCTGGTCTCCTTACTTACAGAGGGAGGTACTTGCGCTGGAAGCCGTTCAGCGAAGGTTCACTCGGCTGATTCCCAGGAGGAAGGGAGTTTGTCTCATGGGGAAAGGTTGAGCAGGGCGGGGCCCGTACCCATTGGGGTTTAGAAGAACGAGAGGGGATCTTATTGAGACAGATAAGATCCTGAAAGGGGGACGGGAGGAGCTTGACAGGGTGGATGCTGATAGGATGTTTCCCCCTCGTGGAGGGGGGAACCTAGAATGACGGGGGGTGGGGGGGGGGGGGGCGCAGTTTAAAAATAAGGGGGGTCTCCCATTGAAGACGGAGACGAGGAGGAATTTCTTCTCTCAGAGCGGGGTCAGTCTGTGGGATTCTCTCCCCCCTCCCATCCAGAGAGCGGCGGAGGCCGGGTCACTGAGTATATCCGAGGCCGAGTTAGACAGAGTTTTAATCATTGAGGGAGTCGAGGGTTATGGGTGGGGGGTGAGGGACAAGCAGGAAAGTGGAGTCAAGGCCACAATCAGATCAGCCACGGTCTTACCGAATGGTGGGGGAAGCAGGCTCGAGGGGCCGAATAGCCCACTCCCGCTCCTCATTCTCATGTTCCTCTTGCCGCCCTTCCCAATAGCTCCCTCTGCGTTTTGGCGTCCGGTGATGTCTGACAGCGTTCCTCTGAAGCGGGGACGTTTCACGTTAAGGGGCGCCGGATGAACCCTGAGTCAGTGCTTAACGAGTTCTGCGTACCTGTGACGGTGTCCCCGGTCAAACTGGCCGCTACGAGAGGGGCCGCAGCAGCTCCCTCCATCTCCACGGTTCAAATGTCTCTCTCGGCCTTTGCCGTCTCCACCCCGTTTAACTTGTCTGATGTTTTCTCTCTCCCTTCCCCCCACCTCGCCCACCCCACCCCACCACTGTTACCTCCTCTACCCCACCACCGTTACCTCCTCTACCCCACCACCATTACCTCCTCTA
Organism: Isurus oxyrinchus; assembly: GCA_026770705.1. Classification (NCBI taxonomy): domain Eukaryota; kingdom Metazoa; phylum Chordata; class Chondrichthyes; order Lamniformes; family Lamnidae; genus Isurus; species Isurus oxyrinchus. The sequence goes on along the minus strand of JANJGN010003841.1, from coordinate 35,061 downwards.
CCCCACCACCGTTACCTCCTCTACCCCACCACCGTTACCCCGCTCTACCCCTCCTGCATCATTCACTGGCTCGCTGCAGGGCATCGGAAGGAAAGTCAGTGGAGGTGGAGTTCAAAGGAGACGTGGAGAGCACGGTCCGAGACATCCTGGGCGGCGTGCGCTCCACCTGCACCTACGTGGGAGCGGCCAAGCTGAAGGAGCTCAGCCGGAGGACCACCTTCATCCGCGTCACGCAGCAGCTCAACCCCCTGTTCAACTAGAGCCCGCCAGCCACTCCCGGCTCACGCCCCGGTTTGAAGCAGTGTCGTTGGCGGAGCTGGGTGAGGTGGGGTGGTGCAATGGGCTGCGCTTCAATGCAACTTTGTCTAATCCCTTCCTAAATCCACACAGTTGTCGTCCTCCCCACTCCCCACCCCTGACCCACCCTACACTGCATTCCACCCACCGTTCTGACCACTGAGGACCACCCACCCCCACTCCCTGCCGCACTGCACCCCACCCCATTGCCCCCCACCTCACCGCCCCCCCCACCCTTTTCCACTCCACTCCATTCAGTGTCTCCTCCTTTCACATCACTGTACTGGCAATGTAGGGCTTCCTGTTTGACTGGGGCAGGAAGAAGGTAACCACAAGAGACCCTAACCCAGCTGAGGGCAGTGTATCAGATACAGTCCAATCACTGCCCAGGGTGTGTGTGATGGGGACAGTGCAGAGGGAGCTTTACTCTGTATCTAACCCCATGCTGTACCTGTCCTGGGAGTGTTTGATGGGGACAGTGTAGAGGGAACTTTACTCTGTATCTAACCCTGTGCTGTACCTGTCCTGGGAGTGTTTGATGGGGACAGTGTAGAGGGAGCTTTATTCTGCATGTATCTTGACCCCTCCCTGTCTTCCCAAACTACCGCCACACCCCCACCCCCCCACCCAGCCTCCCTTTCCTCTCCTATGTCCTTGAACATGTTGCCGCCTCCCGATGCCCATTCCCGGAACTCTGTGTTCGACTCCTTCCGACTGGGTTTCTGCCCCCTGCCCTCTCCCCCCCACAGTACGGAAAGGGCCCCTGTCGGAGTCGCAGGAACCATGAAGGGGTAGACCCTCCCCACTGTCCTCCTCGAACCCGTCTGCAAACTTTGACATGGGGTTGACCCTCCCCACTGTCCTCCTCGACCCCGTCTGCAAACTTTGACATGGGGTTGACCCCGCCGCCCTCCTCCTACGCCTCTCTCCACCCTACCCCATGTCGTCCGGCTGGGGTGGGGCTGCCCTCTCCTGGTTCCATCCTTATCCATGTCACCCGTAGCCAGACAGGGGATCGCTTGCAGCGGCTTCTCTCCCTGCTCCCACTCCGTTACCTCTGGCGACCCCCCGAGGGCACAACCCCTACCCTCCTCCTCCTACTGCTTCTCGTCTACATTGCTACCCCTCGGTGACATCAGCCCAAAGCTCAGTGTCAGTTTTCACATGTTCACTGAGGACCCCTAGCGCCACCTCACCATAGCCTCCCTCAACTATCGCAAGATTGTCAGACTGCTCATGCGACTGGAGAAAAAGAAACTTGCTCCAATTAAACAGCAGGGAAAACTGAAGCCATTTGCTTCAGTTCTCGCCCCACACTCCGTCCCCTATCCCGCCCACCACGTCCCTCCCTCCCTCCCCCACCCACCCGGCAATTAAGACCGAGCCGGACTGCTCACAACCTCGCTGTCACATTTGAGCCGGAGATGAGCTCCCAACTGCGTGGTCGTGCTGTTGCCAGAACCACCTGGCTCCACCTTCGTAACGCGGCACCGGCTTTACCCCCACCGCCCGGCTCGGCTTGGCTCGTCGGTCGCAGAAACCCTCGTCCGCCCCCTTCGTCGCCTCCGGACCCGCCCATTCCCAATCCACTCCCGGCTGCTCTCCCTGCATTCCCACCCTCCGCGAACTCCAGCCCCGTGCGAAACTCCGCTGCCTCCCCCCCCCCCACCCCTGTCCTAACTCACGCCGAGTCTCGTTCCCCCCCACCTGTGCTCGCCGACCGACACTGGCTCCCAGTCAACAAACACCTCAGTTTAAAAATTCTCATCCTGGTTTTCCCCATCCTGCCATGGCTTTGCCCATTCTCCCCCCAATCGGTCCCACCGCCACCCCCACTCTCCTCCAGCCCCACGACCCTCCGAGATCTCCGCGCCTCTCAAGCGTTTCTCCCCCCCACAGCCCCCGATTTTAATTGCTCCGCCATTGACGGCCATGCCTTCAGCTGCCAGGGCTCCCTTTTCCCCCATCCTCCCTTCCCTCTCCCTCTCCCCTCCCCCCTCCCTCTCCCCTCCCCTTGTCCCCCCTCCTCCTCTCCCCTCTCCCTCCCCCTTCCCCTCCTCCTGTCTGTCCCCTCTCCCTCCCCCTTCCCCTCCCCTCTCCCTCCCCTCTCCCCCCCTCCCCTCTCCCCCCCTCCCTCTCTCCCCTCCCCTTGTCCCCCTCCTTTCCCCTCTCCCTTCCCCTCCTCCTCTCTCCCCCCTCCCTTCTCCCTCTCTCCCTTCTCTCCCCCCCTCCCCATCTCCTCCCGCCTCCTCCCCTCTCTCCCCGAGCTACGGAACTCCCTCCCTCAACTCCTCCGCCCCGCTCCCCTCCCGGAAGCCGCCCCTAAGAGCCAACCTCTCCGACCCAAGCTTTCGGCCACCTGACCGGAGTATTGCTCTCCCCCCCCCGCCCCGCCCCCCGCGGCTCGGGGTCAGGTTTTGTTTCGCGCCTCGGGGTGCCGAAACGGCAGTGTGTCGGCGCAGGCGGAGGTGCTGGTGCCCGCGCCGGGAGAGCGATTGACGGGACCTGGCGAGGGGGAACTTTCCGCTGCCTCCAGCCTGCACAGGCGGCGGTGGGGATGGTGTGTCACCGGGACTGCTTGCCCACGATGGCCGCGCCTGTCTGACCTGGGACCACGATCGTAATGTCGGACGGGTGTTGGAGCTTGGTCAGCAGCCCCGGCCGGGATCCTGTGAGCAGTCAGCCGCCCGGGTGTGTTTATTTTTGCAATTCCCTTTATGTGAACAAATAAAATAAACCAAACCACCCCCCCCCCCAACCCCCCAGCAAAATAAACAAGGTCCGAGCACCACCCCCAGATCACCACCCTCCATCCCTCGCCCCCACCCTCCATCCCCCAGACCACCCTCCATCCCCCACCAGAACCCCGTCCCCACCCTCCATCCCCCAGAACACCCTCCATCCCCCACCAGAACCCCGTCCCCACCCTCCATCCCGCAGAACACCCTCCATCCCTCGCCCCCACCCTCCATCCCCCAGAACACCCTCCATCCCCCACCAGAACCCCATCCCCACCCTCCATCCCCCAGAACACCCTCCATCCCCCACCAGAACCCCGTTCCCCCACCCGTCCCCAGACCACCCTCCTTCCCCCCACCCATCCCCAGACCACCCTGCATCCCCACCAGACCCCCGTCCCCACCCTCCATCTCCCAGACCACCCTCCATCCCCCACCAGAACCCCGTTCCCACCCTCCATCTCCCAGACCACCCTCCATCCCCTACCAGAACCCCGTTCCCACCCTCCATCCCTCACCCACCCCCAGACCAACCCCCCCCCCCCATCGCCACCCTCCATCTCCAGACCACCCTCCACCCCCCAGTCCAGCCCCCATCCCCACCCTCCATCACCACCCCCAAATCACCCCGTGACCACCCCCATCCCCCAGACCAACCTCCGTCCCCCAAACCCCCACCCCCAGACATACAACCTCCACCTCTCCCACCCCACGTCTCCCAACCCCAGACCACCCTCCGTCCTCCACCCCTACACCACCCTCTGTCCCCCAACCACCCCCGTTCCCCCACCCCCAGACCAATCCCCACTCTGAGACCCTCCCCCAGACCAACTCCCGTCCCCCCGTTCCCCAGATCACTCCCTCCCCCACCCGGTTTGCTCCTAGATCCCTGGTGGGGTAGGAAAGCAGCCATCTGTACCTGGGCCGTGGCCCGGACGTGGCTCCAGATGCACACGAACGAGGTCACTGCGTCACATAACCTTGGCGGTACACAAGAAAGCCATTTGGCCCATCGGTTCCGTGCTCTCTCGCCTGCCTAATTCCCCCGTCACCTTGCACATTCTTCCTCTCCAGCGTAGCAATCCAATTGCCCTTTTGAACACCTCGATCGAACCTGCTTCCACCACCCTCCCTCAGGAAGTTCGTTCCAGACCCCAACCACCCACTGGGTGAAAAAAAATCCCTCGCATCATTTTCTCCAAGGAAAAGAGTCCCAACCTCTCTAACCTGTCCTCGTTGCTACAGTTCTTTATCCCTGGAATTGTCCTTGATGAACCTCCCCCGCTGACAGATTCCATGAAAGTGCCACTCAGCAGCATCAAAGACAGTTGCAGTGAACATCAGGAGCTATGTTATGTTATATGTTATATATGTTATGAGTCATGTTATGACATGGCAGACGATGTGCGGGCAGGCAGATCAAATCCACCAGGGAAACTCGATGCCACTGTCACAATGGTTTTGCAATTGGTATTTATTACGAGATGCCTGCATTGATTTCAGAATATGTCCACCAAGACCTTGAGAGGATTTTTTTTAAAAACTAAATTAAAATATTTGTTAACAAAAGAAAAAAGACGACAAACGTACGTAAGATTCCAGTTACTTATTACTATAGTAAATACTAAAATTCCTACCTAACCTGACTCCCAAATGCACCCCTTGTAAGACAACAGTCCCAAATAGATTTTAAATTAAAAAAAAAACTCAGGCCAGTACAATCGTCACCTTTAAGGGCTGGATGCAGCAAACTCGTGCAGATGTGGCTGGAGGAGTTTCTGAGGATGTTTCACCAGCTCCTGCTAGATGTATGCAGGGCCTCTCTCGACATTCCCTTTCATTCTCCCCTTTATATGTTTCCTTCTTTTTAATCTGTAAATTCCATTGTCCCATGTGTCTTCGAAAATGTACTTTCCCACAATGTAAAACTTTTCCTGGTGCTAATATCATCAGTAATCTTTGGGAAAAATAAACACACAGATCGGCCTTATCCTTCTACCTCTTTGAAATTCAAACTGTGCCGATTTATCTAAAAATGCAAATTCTCCTCACACCTTAAATCCTAAGACTTCAGCCGTATTTACTTATTTAGCATTTCAAATCCCTCCCCACCTAACTTTTGATATTTCCAGACCAGCTGTCTCCAATTCAATTAAACCTCCCCCCCAACCCGACACACACACACAGAAATGATCCAAACCCCATTATTAATCTAGTTTCACAATAAATCACAATAATATTATGAAAATTATTATACTTTTGCAACACCCCCTTACAAGAAAACGAACCATCAGAATTTAAAAAGACGGCTTCATTTTCTTAACCCATCTTACACTGCCTACCAATACTTATTTATGTACCCATGCCATTAAAATTATCAGATGCATGCATTAATATATACACAAACCCTTAGTATCAACAGAAATCATTTCAGTCCATTGTCCAGGTTTTAAGTGTCAAATTTTCCTTTGAGCTTTAAACTCTCAACAATGCATCTGTGATTAGATTTCGTTGTCCAGCAACATGTATAATCTGTAGATGAAGCAGTTGCAAAAATAAACTCCATCTGAACAGCCTTGCGCTTCAGTCTTGAAATCTGTCCAGAATTTCTTGAAGGATTGTGGTCTGCATAAACCATTCTTTCTGACAAATTGTTTGCAACATAAACCTCAAAATGCTGCAACGCCAACACCAGACCCAGAGTCTCCTTTTCAATCGTTGAGTATTTTCTGCATCGTACATTCAAATTCCGCAAAAGATACCCGATCGGTTTCTCAATTTCAGTTTCATTTTCTTGCAGCAGTACAGCCCCAATGCCCATATCAATCACATCAATGGCCAATTTAAACTGCTTGGCATAATTGGTGCCGTCATCAATACAGTTTTCAAACTGTTGAATGCCTTCTGACTCCTCTGTCCACTCAAACCTCTTGTTCTTTTTTAATAGCTCAGTCAATGGAGCAACCACACTGCTAAAATTTGGTACAAATTTCTGGTAAAACCCCACTCATGCCCAGAAATCTCAAAACTTCTCATTTTGTTGTAGGCACGAGGACACCCACGAAAGCTTTGACTTTCACATCTCTCGGAGTCACCTTACCATGCCCAATGGTGTGGCCCAGATACTTAACTTGCGCTTTTGCAAGTTTGCTTTTAGCCAAGTTCATTACCAAATGAACTTCTTGTAGTCAATTGGATAATTCTTCCAGGTGTCATAAATGCTCCTCCAACATTTGACTGAAAACTATCAAGTCGTCAATATAAACAGCACAATTGTTCAGTCCTGCAATTATTTTGTCAGTCTTCAAAATGTTGCAGGTGCATTTTTCATACCAAACGTCATGACTTTAAACTGATATAGTCCACCTGGCATCACAAAAGCTGATACCTCCTTTGCTCTCTCTCCAATAACGGTACTTGCCAATATCCTTTCAGCAAGTCAATTTTTGTGATGAACTTTGATTGTCCCTCTTTCTCAATGCAACCTTCCAACCATGGTACAGGATATGAATCCGCTTTTGTCACTGCATTCACCTTTCGATAGTCTACACACAATCTTGGTGTTCCATCCGGTTTTGGTACCATCGCAATAGGCGATCTCCAGCTCCTGCAACTAGACTTGATGTCATTTTGAAGTATAAATTCAATTTCTTTCTGTGCTTGTGATAACTTGCTGGACTTAATCTATAAGGATGTTGCCTTATTGAAGATGAATTTTCTACATTTACATAATGTGTAGCTAAATTTGTCCTTCCAGCTTATTCCCACCAATAGCTTTGTGTGACTGCAATAGCTTCTCCAAATCGCTTGACACTTGTCTGGAAGGTAACTCAATTTAAATTCTTAAGTGCCTCCTCATTATCCAATTTGATTAGAAGAAAATCAATTTCCAAATCCTTTAATTCTACCTCTTTCTCCTTATCTACCACCATTAACACTTCCTTTTGGTCCTCTTCCCTGTCAAAGTACATTTTAAGCATATTAACATGCCATACTCTCTGCTTCTTTCTTCTATCCAGAGTATTTATTAAATAATTTACTTCACTCAGTTTCTTTTCAATCCTGTAAGGCCCACTAAACCTTGCCTTTAATGGTTCACCCAGTACCGGTAACAGAACTAACACTTTTCCCCCCAACAACAAAACTATGGGGAGGCAGCGGCATTGTGGTATTGTCACTGGACTGGTAATTCTGAGACCCAAGGTAATACTCTGGGGACAAAAACAAAAATTGCTGCAAAAACTCAGCAGGTCTGACAGCATCTGTGGAGAGGAAGACAGAGTTAACGTTTTGAGTCTGTATGACTCTTCATCAGAACTAAAGAGAAATAGAAATGTGAAATATAAGCTGTTTAAGGCGGTGGGGGTGGGGGTGGGGGTGGGCGGGGTGGACAGGTGAAGATGGATAGAGGGCCAGTGATAGGTGGAGGCGAAGGAGAGATCGCCAAAGATGTCATAAACAAAAGATCAAAGGGGTGTTGACAGTGGTGATATTAGCTAAAGAATGTGCTAATGGTGACATTAAGGGTAGAAAGCAGGATGAGCTAGTGAAAGATGGCCCTAGTGGGAGTGGGGTGGGTGCTTTTATAATACTCTGGGGAACTGAGTTCCAATCCCACCATGGCAAATGGTGGAATTTGAATTCAATAAATATCTGGAATTAAAAGCCTAATGACCATGAAATCATTGTCGATTATCATTTTTAAAAATCCCATCTGGTTCACTAATGTTCTTTAGGGAAGGAAATCTGCTGTCCTTACCTGTTCTGGCCTACGTGTGACTCCAGACCCACAGCAATGTGGTCAGCTCTTTAAAAAAATGCCCTCTGAACAAGGGCAATTAGGGATGGGCAATAAATGCTGGCCTAGCCAAAGACACCCACATCCCATGAATGAATTAAAAAAAACTATGAGCTGTAGCTCTCCTAGCTGCCTTCACTTTCATCACTTGCTGTGAGATCTTTAAATGTTCCTTAGCTAACTCACATGCTCTGTTCAATCTTTCCCTGAAGTTTGATACATATTCCAGGAGAGTAGTTCCCAAATTTTAACCACCAATTTCTCATGAATCAATTTCAGTGGTCCCCTTACCTCATGACCATAGACTAATTCAAAAGGACTAAATCCAGTCAATGCGTTAGGAGCAGCATCCCTAAAAGCAAATAACAAGAATGGAATTCCCCTATTCCAATCCTGTGGATAGTCCTGATTATATGCCCTCATCATAGTTTTTAAAGTTTGATGCCATCTTTCCAAAGCTCCTTGTGACTCAGGTTGGTAAACTGTTGACTTAAACTGTTGTATCCCCAAACTGTTCATCGCGTCCTTAAACAGCTGTGACATGAAATTTGACCCCTGCTCTGATTGTATTTCTTTCAGTAAACCATATCTTGTAAAAAAAATTTAGTCAACTCTTCCACAATTCTCTTTGTTGCAATATTTCTCAAAGGCATGGCTTCAGGAAACCTTTTAGACGCATCCATTATTGTCAGCAAGTATTTATGTCTACTTTTAGTCTTAAGGAGGGGTCCTACACAATCAATCATGACCCTAGAAAAAGGTTCTTCAAATGCTTGAATTGGAATTAAAGGTGCCGGCTTAATCACTGCTTGTGGTTTCCCTGTCATCTGACATGTGTGACATGTTCGGCAGTATTTGACTCCATATTTATCCAATATAGGCCATTAAAAATGTTTTTGTATTTTGCCTGTGTCTTTCTAATTACTGAATGTCCCCCACTGGAATTTCATGATCTATTCTCAGTATCCCATCCCTATATCCAGATGGTATTACAATCTGATGCACTTCCATCCATTTTTCATCTTCTGAAACCTGATAGTCGCCACTTTTTCATTAAAACATTACCCCTAAGGTAATAACATTTTGGAATACATTCTGCCTCTGTTTCTGAGTAAGCTGTCTGATAGAACTGCTTTATTTGTGAATCATTTTGCTGTAACTCTCAGCAACTCCCTTGAGCTAAATATCTCAGCTGCATTCTCTTCCATTCTCTCTTCCTGAACAATCTTATCAAAGAACAAAAATAAAAATACCTGGAAGAACTCAGCAGGTCTGACAGCATCTGCGGAGAGGGATACAGTTGACTTTTCGAGTCCATATGACCCTTCATCAGAACTAAGACATATAGAAATGAGATTAAGTTTAAGCTGGTAGAAGGGAGTGGGACAGGAGAGCTCAATAGGGGGCCAGTGATAGGTGGAGGCCGAGAAGAGATTGCCAAAGATGTCATAGACAAAAGGACAAAGGGGTGTTGATGGTGGTGATATTATCTAAAGGATGTGCTAATGGGGACATTAAGGGAAGCAAGCTAGTGGCAGATGGCTCTAGTGGGGGTGGGGTGGGGTGGGGGGAAGGGATCGAAATGGGCTAAAAGGTGGAGATGAAACAATAGATCTAAATAAATTTAAAAATAGGAGGGAAAAGAAAAAAATATAGTAAAAAAATTAGAAATTATTGGAAAAAGGGGGATTAGAAAGGGGGTGGGGATGGAGGAGAGAGTTCATGATCTAAAATTGTTGAACTCAATATTCAGTCCGGAAGGCTGTAAAGTGCCTAGTCGGAAGATGAGGTGTTGTTCCTCCAGTTTGCGTTGGGCTTCACTGGAACAATGCAGCAAGCCAAGGACAGACATGTGGGCATGAGAGCAGGGTGGAGTGTTGAAATGGCAAGCGACAGGGAGGTCTGGGTAATGCTTGCGGACAGACCGCAGGTGTTCTGCAAAGCGGTCACCCAGGCTGCATTTGGTCTCTCCAATGCAGAGGAAACCACATTGGGAGCAACGAATGCAGTAGACTAAGTTGAGGGAAGTGCAAGTGAAATGCTGCTTCACTTGAAAGAAGTGTTTGGGCCCTTGGACGGTGAGGGGGGTGGGGGAGTAAAGGGGCAGGTGTTGCACCTTCTGCTGTTGCATGGGAAGGTGCTGTGGGAGGGGGTTGAGGTGTAGGGGGTGATGGAGTAGTGGACCAAGGTGTCCCGGAGGGAATGATCCCTGCGAGAAGCCGCCGGGGGAGGGTGAAGGGAAGATGTGTTTGGTGGTGGCATCATACTGGAGCTGGCGGAAATGGCGGAGGAAGATCCTTTGAATGCGGAGGCTGGTGGGGTGATAAGTGAGGACAAGGGGGACCCTATCATGTTTCTGGGAGGGAGGAGAAGGCGTGAGGGCGGATGTGCAGGAGATGGGCCGGACACGGTTGAGGGCCTGTCAACGACCGTGGGTGGAAAACCTCGGTTAAGGAAGAAGGAGGACATGTCAGAGGAACTGTTTTGGAAAGTGGCATCATCAGAACAGATGCAACGGAGGCGAAGGAACTGAGAGAATGGGATGGAGTCCTTATAGGAAACCCCGTGAGGAGCTGTAGTCGAGGTAGCTGTGGGAGTCGGTGGGTTTGTAATGGATATTGGTGGACAGTCTATCACCAGAAATTGAGACAGAGAGGTCAAGGAAGGGAAGGGAAGTGTCAGAGATGGACCACGTGAAAATGATGGAGGGGTGGAAATTGGAAGCAAAATTAATAAATTTTTCCAGGTCCAGACGAGAGCACCAAAGTAATCATCGATGTACCGGAGAAAAAGTTGTGGGAGGGGGCCGGAGTAGGACTGGAACAAGGAATGTTCCACATACCCCATAAAGAGACAGGCATAGCTCAGGCCCATGTGGGTACCCATAGCCACACCTTTTATTTGGAGGAAGTGAGAGGAGTTGAAGGGGAAATTGTTCAGTGTGAGAACAAGTTCAGCCAGACGGAGGAGAGTAGTGGTGGATGGGATTGTTCGGGCCTCTCTTCGAGGAAGAAGCTAAGGGCCCTCAGACCATCCTGGTTGGGGATGGACATCCATGGTGAAGAGGAGGCGGTTGGGGCCTTGGAACTGGAAATTGTTGATGTGACGTAAGGTGTCAGAGGAATCACGGATGTAGGTGGGAAGAGACTGGACAAGGGGAGAGAGAATAGCAAGAAACGAGTTCCGTGGGGCAGGAATAGGCTGACATGATCGGTCTGCTGGGACAGTCCTATTATATTCCAATAATTTATAATTTTTTTACAACTATATTTTTTTCTTTTCCCTCCTATTTTTAAATTTATTTCGATCTATTGTTTCATCTCCATCCTTTAGCCCATTTCAATCCTTTCCCCCCACCCCACCCCACCCCCACTAGGGCCATCTGCCACTAGCTTGCTTCCCTTAATGTCCCCATTAGCACATGCTTTAGACAATATCACCACCATCAACACTCCTTTGTCTATGACATCTTTGGCAGTTTCTTCTTGGCCTCCACCTATCACTGGCCCCCTATCGAGCTCTCCTGTCCCACCCAGCTTCTACCAGCTTATATTTCACCTCAATTCTCTATTTCCTTAGTTCTGATGAAGAGTCACACGGGCTCGAAACGTTAACTGTGTTCCTCCCTGCAGATGCTGTCAGACCTGCTGAATTTATCCAGGTATTTTTGTTTTTGTTCTAGATTTCCAGCATTCACTGTATTTCGCTTTTAATCTTTTCAAAGATAGTGTCAGCTAATTGAAATTCAACACCATTTCCTGGTCTTCTAGGCCCCTCCTCCTCCTGTCTCAATTCAGATGTCTACAGCACAGAAGCAGGCCATTTGGCCCATCAGTCAACAAAGATCTGACTACGCTAATCCCTTTTTGCAGCACCTGGCCCATAGCCCTGGAGGCTAAGGCAACGCAAGTGAATATCTAAATACTTCTTAAATGTTACGAGAGTTTCTGACTCGACCACCCTTTCAGGCAGTGAGTTCCAGACTCCCACCACCCTTTGGGTGAAAACATTTCTCTTCAACTCCTCTCTTAGCCTTCTACCTCTTACCATAAATCTCTGCCCCCTGGTTGTTGACCCCTCTGCTCATGGAAAAAGTGCCTTCCTATTCACCCTATCTATGCCCCTCATAATCTTATGCACCTCTATCAGGTCCCCTCTCAATCTTCGCTGCTCCAAGGAAAACAACCCCAGCCTATCCAACCTTTCCTCATAGCCTAGACCCTCCAGCCCTGGCAACATCCTGGTAAATCTCCCCAGCACCCTCTCCAGTGCAACCCCATCCTTCCTATAGCGTGGTGACCAGAACTGCACACAGTACTCCAGCTGTGGCCTAACCGGCGTTTTATACAGTTCCAGCATAACCTCCCTGCTCTTGTATTCTACGTTTCAGCTAATAAAGCCAAGCATCCCATATGCCTTCTTAACCACCTTATCTACCTGCCCTGCTACCTTCACTTCTGGACTCACCCACAAGAGGAAACATCTTTTCCACATCCACCTTGTCGAGACCATTCAGGATCTTGTATACTTCAGTCAAATTGCCCCTCACTCTTCTAAACTCCAGTGGAAACAAGCCCATTCTGTCCTCATAAGACAACGCGCTCATTCCAGGTGTCAATCCGGTAAACCTCCTCCGAACCGCCTCCAAGCATTTACATCCTTCCTTAAATAAAGAGACCAATGCCCTGTACAACTGAAGCATAACGTCCTTACTTTTATGTTCAATCCCTCTCATAATAAAGGATAGCATTCCATTAGCCTTTTTAATGACTTGCTGTATCTGCATACTATCGTTATGTAACTTGTACTAGAACACCCAGATCCCTCTGCACCTCAGAATTATGCAGCCGTTCTCCATTTAAGTAATACTCTGCTTTTTTATTCTTCCTGCCAAAGTGAACAACTTCACATTTTCCCACATTAAACTCCATTTGCCAGATCTTTGCCCACTCACTCAACCTATCTGCAACCTCCTTATGTCCTCTTCACAACATACTTTCCTACCTATCTTTGTGGCATCTGCGAATTTAGCTGCCATGTCTTCACTCCCCTCATCTAAGTCATTGATGCGAGTCGTAAAAAGTTGAGGCCTCAGCACAAGCACAAAAAGACCCATTTATGCATACTCTGTTTTCTACCAGCCAGCCAATCTTCTATCCATGCTGATATGTTACCTACTACACCATGCTCTTCTACTTTCTGTAATAATCTTTGATGTGGCACTTTATCAAATGCCTTCTGGAAATCCAAGTAGAGTATGTCTACAGGCTCCCCTTTATCTACTGCGCATGTTGCTCCTTCAAAACACTCCAATAAATTAGTTAAACCTGATTTTCCTTTCACAAAACCATGCTGACTCTTCCCAATTGCCTTGAGCTCTTCTAAGTGCCCAGCTATAACCTCCGTAATGATTGTCATGAAGCTATTGTGTATAACATATTGGAAAATATTTCTCTTTTAAAATCGAGGTTTAGTCTGCGGGGTGTGTCTTAGTTGGGTTAAAGCCAGCTAGTCTGGGTGCTTTGATGGGTACTAGTTTTGAAATGGAAGAGAGATAGTGTGTATTTGCACTTTTTGAATAAGGGCATTTAAGAAGTGGGGGTGAAAACTTGACAACTTTCTAGCAGCTTCCAAGCCATATGTTTATATTACTAATAAAATTGGTACAATAAATGGGGTTCATTGTTAAAAGGTAAAGTTCGATGAGACGGGTGAGACAATGAGAATTTGAATTCAATCAGTGGCGGTAGGTATAAGTTCAGTAGTTTTCGAGGCAATGTGAGATCATAAGGCAGCTGCAAGCCCCAAACTGGCTCCACAGTAAAAAGAACATTGTGAAATCATAAGGTGAAAATGCTTTGCCTGGTGTCTGGTTAAGTCTGTGGGTGGCTGTTGCCTTAATGGAGATTAGTTTGGGAATGTGTTAAAAGTTTTGTTAGTAGTAATTTGTAGCCATGTGTATATATATTTTAACCTGTGTAAATTAACACAATGTTTCAATTAGTTTGGTGTAAAACCTTTTGAGAACTGGTGGTCTGATTCCTGAATTTAGAGTCGCATCTCAAACATGACGCTTAAAATTCTAGGTTATGACAGTTGTTTAAAGTTTCCCTCTGGGATTTTTAAATACTTCAGTCTTACCAACTGCTTTGGTCATAGCAATGATCGATTCTAATAACTTCCCCACGACGGACAGCAAGCTAACTGGCCTATAGTTTCCTGTTTTCTGCCTCCCTCCCTTCTTGAACAGAATTTGCTACTTTCCGATCTGTTGGAACCTTTCCAGAATCTAGCCAGTTAACGCCAGCGCATCTGCTACCTCCTTAGCCACCTCTTTTAAGACTCTAGGATGAAGTCCATCGGGACCCGGAGACTTGTCAGCCCGCAGCTCCATCAATTTGCTCTGTACCATTTCCCGAGCAATTCCAATTTCACCAAGTTCCTCTCTCCCTTTCACCTCCTGATCTGCAGCTATTACTGGAATGTTATGTATCTTTATATCCTCTATAGCGAAGACAGAAGCAAAAGATTTGCTCGTTTCTTCCACCATTTCCTGATTATCTACTACTAACTCCCCACTGTCACCCTCTGGAGGACCAACATCCACTTTACTTGCTCTCCTCCCGTTTAAATACCTGAGAGAGTAGCGAGCAAAGCATATGGGATCCTATTTTTCTATTATTCATTCACGGGACGTGGGCATCACCAGCAAGGCCCAGCATTTATTGCCCATCCCTAATTGCCCTTGTCCAGAGGGCATTTAAGAGCCAACCACATTGCTGTGTGGGCCTGGAGTCACGTGTAGGGCCAGACTGGGTAAGGACGGCAGATTTCTCCTTCCCTAAAGGGGACATTAAGCGAACCAGGTGGCGTTTTTACGACAATCGGCAATGGTTTCGGGGTCGCCATCAGACTCAGAATTCCAGATTTTTATTGCATTCAAACTCCACCGTCTGCCCGTGGGTGGGATTCGAACTGGGGTCGACCCGGAACGTCGCCCCTGGGGGTCTCTGGATTACCAGCCCAGCGACAGTACCAGTAGGTCACGGCCGTCCCCCCCATCATGAGCTAATCCAAGTATCGAGTGCAATGCTGGGCCTCCGGAAAGCCCTGGTTAGGCCCTTACTCGAGGATTGTCGTCGTCTTCTCGGGCAGCTCCTCAGGACCGAGGGCGACTTCCTCCCTCTCCGGGGCTGCTGGTCCTCAGGCGACTGGACATTCCGATGCCGGATCTGCCCATTCTGCTGCAGGCGGGGCGGGTGGTGTTGGATGAGGCAGGCTGCTCAGATTTTGGGACGCTCCATCCACTGTGGGCGCTCGGCCCCAGACCCGGGGGAGACACTCGAAATGGGTCGACTCCCTTCCCGGGCGCTCGCCCCTTCCTTCCCTCCCTCCCTCTCCGCTCTGGGCGGTCTCGAGCGAGAGATTCCCCGCAGGATCGGTGGGGACGTTGCACTTTTATTGGGGGGGGCGGGTGGTGGACGATCCGAAACGTTTCTCCCCCCTCACTGCCCTGCTCCTGCCCCGACGAAGCTCGGGAAGCAGAGGGCTCAGTTTCTGGGAGTCTCGTATCGGATCCAGGGGGGGGGGGGGGTGGGGGGGGAGAGGGGGAGCGTGCCGGCGATGGGTTACGCTTAACCGTAACCAGCGCCTCGACACAGGGGACACCGTTGGCCTGAGAGCGGTGGACAACACTCTATTTAAAATCGAGGTTTAGTCTGCGGGGTGTGTCTTAGTTGGGTTAAAGCCAGCTAGTCTGGGTGCTTTGATGGGTACTAGCTTTGATATGGAAGAGGGATAGCGTGCATTTGCATTTTTTGAATAAGGGCATTCAAGAAGTGGGGGCGAAAACTTGACAACTTTCTAGCAGCTTCCAAGCACTATGTTTATATTACTAATAAAATTGGTACAATAAATGGGGTTTCATTGTTAAAAGGTAAAGTTCGAAGAGACGGGTGAGACAATGAGAATTTGAATTCAATCAGTGGCGGTAGGTATAACTTCAGTAGTTTTCGGGTGTGCAGGGCAGAGGCAATGTGAGATCATAAGGCAGCTGCAAACCCCCAACTGGCTCCACAGTGAAAAGAACCTCGCTTTGAATTCATAAGGTGAAAATACTTTGCCTCGTGTCTGGTTAAGTCCACGGGTTGCTGTTGAGTTTGTGGGATTTTACAGAGGCAGCGCCAGTGATATTCCTCCAGGGATTTAAGGTGCCTGCTGCATTCTTTTTATTTATTCATGGGATGTGGGCGTCGCTGGGCCGGGCCCTGCAATTATTTCCCCACCCCCCTAATTGCCCCCTGGAGAAGGTGGTGGGTGAGCCGCCTTCTCGAGCCGCTGCAGTCCCCTGTGGTGTAGGTACACCCACCCTGCTGTCAGGGAGGGAGTTCCCAGGATTTTGACCCTGCGACAGTGATGGAACGGCTGATATATTCCCAAGTCGGGATGGTGAGTGCGGCTCGGAGGGGGTGGGGGTGTTCCCCGTGCGTCTGCTGCCCTCGTCCTTCTAGACGGTAGCGGTCGTGGGTTCGGAAGGTGCTGTCGAAGGAGCCTCGGTGAGTTGCTGCGGTGCATCTTGTAGATGGTACACACACTGCTGCCGCTGTGCGTCGGTGGTGGAGGGAGTGAATGTTTGTGGATGGGGTGCCGATCGAGCGGGGGCTGCTTTGTCCTGGACGGTGTTGAGCTTCTCGAGTGTTGTGGGAGCTGCACTCATCCAGGCAAGTGGGGGGAGAGTCCCATCGCACTCCTGACTTGTGTCTTGTAGATGGTGGACAGGCTTTGGGGGGAGTCAGGAGGTGAGTGACTCTCCGCAGGATTCCTGCGTTACCAAGCGACTACTTCCACAGATCCAAACCCTGAAGCGAGGGCAGAAGGTTCTTAAAAAATATTTATTCTTTTGTGGGACGTGGGTGTTGCTGGCGCTGGTGAGGCCCCAGCATTTCTTACCCCCTTCCATCCCTAATTGCCCCTTGAATTGAGTGGGCTTGCTCAGCCATTTCTGAGGGGCTGTTCAGCCACATGTAGGCCAGGTGGGTAAGGACGGCAGATTTCCCCTTCCCTAAAGGGGGACACGAGCGAACCAGATGGGGTTTTTTTTTTTTACGACAATCGATGCCGGCCACCATGACTGAAACTGGCTTCATGATTCCAGGTTGATGGACTGAATTTAAATTCCACCGGCTGCCGTGGGTGGGGTTTGAATCTGTGCACCCCCCCCCCCCACCCCACCTCTCCGCTGCCGCCGTTGGCCAGTGACATTACCACTGGGCCACCGTCTCTTTCTTCCCTCCCCCCTCCGGCCCGATGGGTCAAATGGACCCTGCCCTACCTGTCAGGTTCGTTCAGGCCAGCAGCAGCAGCAGAGGCAGTGTCGGGACCTTGCCGCGCTGATCAGTCGAGGGCGGGGGCGCAGAGACGATGCCTCGTGAGAGAAAGGATGGAAAATACAACGCGCTCCGCTCCCCCCCTCACACTTTACTGATAACAAAGAGCCTCCGACCCCACAGTGCTCCCCAGTAAGTAGGCCAGAGCAACTCCTTTTCATTCGTTTATTGAGAATAACTCAAATTCATTGCCGAGGTGGAATTTCCTGCTTTTAAAGTAGAAAACTAAAACGTAGAAGCAGATGCTGGTAAATGGATTCCCACTGGTCTGCGGAACATGACATCCCACCCCGCACCCACCGCCCCCTGCCCCCAGCCACCCACCCCTCTGCCCGCCGCCAGTCCCTCAGCCGGTCTCTCAGACCCTGACTGGATGCCATCGCCAGAATGCCTGGTCCCTGACTCACCCCTGCCACCCGACCCCACCCCACCCCACCCCAAGGTGAACGCCAAGACGCGAAGGGTTTGGCCTTCGCACCTCCCCGCCTGCCGGCCCCCAATTGCTTTGCGGCTGACCGATCGCTTTTGGGTCCCGGAGACGGCGCGCCTCCGACCCTGCAGCACTCCCTCGGCGGCGTCGGCCGAGGTTGTGGGGCTCGAGTCTCTAATGGCGGGTGGAGGTGGTGGGGGGGGGGAGGAATTCAATCCAAGCCCTTCAGACCCCGAGGAGAGAGCGCCGACCCACGGAGCCTCGGCGGACAGCAGATCGCGACCCGCCCTCCCGGGTGAGCGACATGTCTTGCTGCCACCACTTCCCCGACTGCACCCCCAGCAGCCCCACCACCCCCACCCCCTCCTCTACGACCTGGGCAAAAACCCATCCTCCTCTTGCCATCAGAGAGCTGGGGAGCTCACCGAGGCTCCGTCACTCAAAACCTCCTCCTTCGTAAACCCGTTCCTGCCCCCTACGTGGCTTCCTCGCGGCGGGCGATGACCCGCTTCCCGTGAACCACTTGCCGCCCCCCCCCCCCCACCCCTGCCGGCTGCACATCGGCGGCCATGCTCGCCAGGCCTCACCCCCCCAGGCGGCCTGGAGCTGCGCGCAGCAGGCAGTACGTGGGAGAAGTGAAAAGGAAAATCGCAGTTCACGGAATATACGGGGGGAGCCGACCGACGTGAAAGGGGCGGGTGAAGTTCCAGTACGGGGGGGGGGTGGTGTGGCGGGGGTCCTTGAGGAGGGAAAGAAACGGGCTGTTTCCCCCCCGAACGTCGGAGGGCTCGTGAGGAACGAGCCGCCACGGTGGTCGATCAGTCGGCTAGCTCACAGTCGGCCTCTGAAAAAGAAGAGGGGGCAGATGTTCAGTGGTGGGAGGATCGAGGTGGGGGAGGGGGGGGGGAGAAAAGAATGGACTTATCCCCTCACTTCCAAACCCCTCCCCCCCCCCTCCCCGGCCCCACATAACCCACCGCTCGGCCCCCAGCGAGCGACAGCTCGCCAAGGTTTCAGCGCCTCTCCAAACTTGGGGTCTCTTGCACGACGGGCATCCCTCAGGTGCTTTGGTCACGAGCACTGGAACCTGCTCCCTGCACCTTCCCCCCCCCCACCCCCCCCCCCACCCCCCTACACCTCTTCAGCTGAAAGACACCCAAATAAACAACCTCTTCCACCTGGCGTGTGGGCTGTGGCTCACTGTCAACTTCCGTTGCTTAAGACGCCTCCGACGAAGGTCACGGGGAGGTCGCCCGATCGTCCAAGGCTCAACATAAATCCAAGTGGTTGCAGCGTAGACGGTAGCTTCAGTGGCCGTGGGGTCAGGTCATACCAGATGGGAGGAGATTCACAGAATCACACACGGTGCATGAGAGGCCCTTCGGCCCATCGAGTCTGCACCGACACGTGAGAAACACCTGACCTACCTACCTACCTAACCCCATTGACCAGCGCTCGGCCCCATAGCCTTGAATGTTAGGACGTGCCGAGTGCTCATCCAGGTACTTTTTAAAGGATGTGAGGCAACCCGCCTCCCACCACCCTCCCAGGCAGCGCATTCCAGACCGTCACCACCCTCTGGGTAAAAAAGGTTTTCCTCACATCCCCCCCCCACTAAACCTCCTGCCCCTCACCCTCAACTTGTGTCCCCCTTGTGACTGACCCTTCAACTAAGGGGAGCGGCTGCTCCCTACCCACCCTGTCCATGCCCCTCATAATCTTGCACACCTCGATCAGGTCACCCCTCAGTCTTCTCTGCTCCAACGAAAACAACCCAAGTCTATCCAACCTCTCTTCATAACTTAAATGTTTCATCCCAGGCAACATCCTGGTGAATCTCCTCTGTACCCCCTCCAGTGCAATCACATCCTTCCTGGATTGGTTTATATCAGACAGGAGGAGATTGGTGTGAGTGAGTGTGGGGCTGGTTTATATCAGACAGGAGGAGATTGGTGTGAGTGAGTGTGGGGTCGGTTTATATCAGACAGGAGGAGATTGGTGTGAGTGAGTGTGGGGTCGGTTTATATCAGACAGGAGGAGATTGGTGTCAGTGAGTGTGGGGTCGGTTTATATCAGACAGGAGGAGATTGGTGTCAGTGAGTGTGGGGGTCGGTTTATATCAGACAGGCGGAGATTGGTGTGAGTGACTGTGGCTGGCTTATATCAGACAGGAGGAGATTGGTGTCAGTGAGTGTGGGGTCGGTTTATATCAGACAGGAGGAGATTGGTGTCAGTGAGTGTGGGGTCGGTTTATATCAGACAGGAGGAGATTGGTGTCAGTGAGTGTGGGGTCGGTTTATATCAGACAGGAGGAGATTGGTGTCAGTGAGTGTGGGGGTTGGTTTATATCAGAGAGGAGGAGATTGGTGTCAGTGACTATGGGGTTGGTTTATATCAGACAGGAGGAGATTGGTGTGAGTGAGTGTGGGGTCGGTTTATATCAGACAGGAGGAGATTGGTGTCAGTGAATGTGGGGTTGGTGTATATCAGATAGGAGGAGATTGGTGTCAGTGAGTGTGAGGTTGGTTTATATCAGACAGGAGGAGATTGGTGTCAGTGAGTGTGGGGTTGGTTTATATCAGACAGGAAGAGATTGCTGTGAGTGACTGTGGCTGGTTTATATCAGACAGGAGGAGATTGGTGTGAGTGAGTGTGGGGTTGGTTTATATCAGACAGGAGGAGATTGGTGTGAGTGAGTGTGGGGTCGGTTTATATCAGACAGGAGGAGATTGGTGTGAGTGAGTGTGGGGCTGGTTTATATCAGACAGGAGGAGATTGGTATCAGTGAGTGTGGGGTTGGTTTATATCAGACAGGAAGAGATTGCTGTGAGTGACTGTGGCTGGTTTATATCAGACAGGAGGAGATTGCTGTCAGTGAGTGTGGGGTCGGTTTATATCAGACAGGAGGAGATTGGTGTCAGTGAGTGTGGGGTCGGTTTATATGAGAGAGGAGGAGATTGGTGTGAGTGAGTGTGGGGTTGGTTTATATCAGACAGGAGGAGATTGGTGTGAGTGAGTGTGGGGTCGGTTTATATCAGACAGGAGGAGATTGGTGTGAGTGAGTGTGGGGTTTGTTTATATCAGACAGGAGGAGATTGGTGTCAGTGAGTGTGGGGTTGGTGTATATCAGATAGGAGGAGATTGGTGTCAGTGAGTGTGGGGTCGGTTTATATCAGACAGGAGGAGATTGGTGTCAGTGAGTGTGGGGTCGGTTTATATCAGACAGGAGGAGTGTGGGGTCGGTTTATATCAGATAGGAGGAGATTGGTGTCAGTGAGTGTGGGGTCGGTTTATATCAGACAGGAGGAGATTGGTGCCTTTGACTGTGGGGTTGGTGTATATCAGACAGGAGGAGATTGGTGTGAGTGAGTGTGGGGCTGGTTTATATCAGACAGGAGGAGATTGGTGTCAGTGAGTGTGGGGTCGGTTTATATCAGACAGGAGGAGATTGGTGTCAGTGAGTGTGGGGCTGGTTTATATCAGACAGCAGGAGATTGGTGTCAGTGAGTGTGAGGTAGGTTTATATCAGACAGGAGGAGATTGGTGTCAGTGAGTGTGGGGCTGGTTTATATCAGACAGGAGGAGATTGGTGTCAGTGAGTGTGGGGTCGGTTTCTATCAGACAGGAGGAGATTGGTGTAGTGACTATGGGGTTGGTTTATATCAGACAGGAGGAGATTGGTGTCAGTGAGTGTGGGGATGATGTAAACCAAATATTATCACTTCCAGTAACTGAAGAGGGACCTGGACAGTGTGGAAAGGATGGGAGAGATTGTTAGTGACACAATGCTTGTGTTGCAAAACTGACTGCCGACCTCGAACTCGAATCACACTCCCCAAGGGTTCATTTCCCTGCTGAGAGGGAGGTCATTCGGGACATCAAGAATACATCTAAATCCCTTTTTTTTTTGCCAGACTGGTCGTGAAAGCTGATCGACTCTCACTGCAAAGACTTGAGAAGCACAATGATATGTTACAACAGTGAGACTCACAGACACACGAACACGGGGGTCACTTTAAGTCAATTTAGAAGCACTATCAATATCATAAATGTATTTACTCAAAACATTATGCAATGCATCCGAAGTAATCTTGCTCAGAAATGCCATCGGCCGCCTGAAATTTTACCAGCAGTTGCAATTGCTCTCTGACTGACCCGGGTAGCTTTCTGCTTCGCTAGTCTCACGCGTACTGGCAGGGTTATCAGCCAGGAGATCAGCGCAAAGCATTCCGCGCACCACGAGCCTCTCTACGTGGTGGGGGACCCGCTGGTGTGGCACGCACCCCGCGGCGAGACACTGCCAGGGAGGCTGTAACAACCCGTGGCTCCACTTCAGCGGCGGAATACTACCCCGTGTGTTACACAGGGCACTTGCATTTCTGTAGAGCCTTTTCACCACCTCAGGACACCGCCCCCACCCCTCCACCCCGCGCCCCCTGCACAACGACCTCACCCCCCGCCCCACCCAGCCCCTCCCCCCGACCATGTGCTTCACAGCCAATAGCATCCGAGGAAAGGCAATTGCCAATTTGCGCGCAGCAAGCTCCCCCAAATCGCAACGCGACGGCAAACCCGATCATCTGTGTGTTTCCTTTTAAATTGACCCATATCTTGCCCCCCCACCCCTCCTCCCCTCCCCCCCACCCCTCCCCCCCCCTCCCCTCCCCCCAAACTTCGGGGATAACTCCCCTGCCGCCTTCTTCCAATGGCGGCCGTGCGGTGTTACATGTGCATGGGTTGCCACGAAGGTCGGGGGGGTGGATGGGTGGGGAGGGGGGTGGGGTGGAGGGAGGGTGGACCCCTCTGCTCAACGTCTCGTCCAAGAGACGGCGCCTCCGACAAAGCGGCACACCCTCGCCGGCGGCACCGGCACAGAGTGCCAGTCCCCGGCTCTCTGGAGCAAGGGAGAGGGCTCAAACCCCACGAGCCTCCTGACTCGCCCTCCCTCTCCCCACCCACTGTCCCCCCCCCACCCCCGCCCCGCCACTGGCGACCCGCCCCCGATGCAGATCACTGAATTGACCGACGCCCGGCTCGTCCCCCGCATCCCCCACCGCCCCGAGCGACGCCCAGGAGAACTCACCGCCAACCTCTCCAGGGCCACGTAGCAGGGGTGTACGGCGAGCGGGCGCAGGTGCTGGACCAGGGTCGGGATGTAGGTGTCATACTTGGTCCTCTGGTACAGCCGCAGAGGCCCCTGGTGGGGGGGGGGGGGGGGAAAGGGGACAGGGTCAGGGGTCAGTCGGCAGTGTTGGAGAGGGGGGAGGGGGCTGGTCAGCCCTTACTTGCCCTTCCCCCCCGCCCCCCCCCCAGAAACCACAGGCTGGGGACGCACCCCTAGCCTCGTCTTCCCCTCACCGAGGCAGCCTGACGAGACGAGACGCTCCAACGGGTCAAGCCTGCGGGCTGGGAGCACTTCCGCCAGGCAGAGCGCAGCAGCTCGATCCCGCCCTGCCGGCGATGCTCTCGTCTCCAGAATGAATTGTAGGGGGAGGAGGGAGCGAGGGGGTGTGTGGAAAGATGAGGCAGAATCCTATTGCTGCCACTCAGAGAGAGAGAGAGAGAGAGAGAGCGAGAGAGAGAGAAATACTGGGGAGCTCTCTCTCGCTCTCTCCCACACACACGCTCACCCAGGAGTGCAGACAGCCACCCAGGTGCATATAAACAGGCACCCAAACACTCACAGGTGCGTCAACAGACAGGCAGACAGGCACCCACACTCGCAGACAGACACACACAAAAGTGGTCCCCTCCCAGCACTCACTTGCGAGCGAGCAAGAGGCATCCAGGTTTCCCACCCACTCCCCGCCGACTTTGTCCTCACAGAGGCCACCCCACCTGCTCCCCTCGGCCCCGCTCTCCGCAGCTCGGATTTAGCTCGCGCCCCTGGGGATGCGTCCACGTTTAGCCTCTCGCTGGGCAGTCCAGCCACAGCCGCTGTGGCTTTGGCCTCGGACCAGGAGCCAGACTCGAGGCGGCCAAGAGCCGAAGGCCGGACAGTCATGGACAGGCGGGAGCAGCAGCAGGAGCCGACTGAGAAACAGAGCGAGCGAAGGAACGGGAGGACGGACACTCGGGCCCTCCAGCCCCGCCAACCCAACCCACCGCCTCCCACCCCACATCCCAGGGTCCAAGGAGCATTCGGCCCGGCCCGGTCTCCCTCACCTTCCCACCGAGGCAGGCGGTCAGCGGGTCCCGGCCCTCGTCCTCCGAGTCTGAGATAACGTCTGTCAGCTCCACACTGTGAGGCCGCAGCGGCACGATCCCTGAGGGAGGGGAGGGGGGCACGCGAGGAGGGGCGCAAGGGGGAGGGGAGGGGGGCGCGAGGGGATAGGATGGAGGGGCGCGAGGGGGAGGGGAGGGGGGGCGCGAAGGGGGAGGGGGCGCGAGGGGGGAGGGGCGCGAGGGCGAGGAGAGGGGGACGCGAGGGGGAGGGGGGTGAGAGGGAGGAGGGGTGCGAGAGGGGAGGGGAGTGGGGAGTGAGGGGGAGGGGGAGATTGCGAGGGGGAGGGGGAGATTGCGAGGGGGAGATTGCGAGGGGGGAGGGGGAGATTGCGAGGGGGGAGGGGGAGATTGCGAGGGGGGGAGGGGGAGATTGCGAGGGGGGAGGGGGAGATTGCGAGGGGGGGAGGGGGAGATTGCGAGGGGGGAGGGGGAGATTGCGAGGGGGGAGGGGGAGATTGCGAGGGGGGAGGGGGAGATTGCGAGGGGGGAGGGGGAGATTGCGAGGGGGGGAGGGGGAGATTGCGAGGGGGGAGGGGGAGATTGCGAGGGGGGAGGGGGAGATTGCGAGGGGGGAGGGGGAGATTGCGAGGGGGGAGGGGGAGATTGCGAGGGGGAGGGGGAGATTGCGAGGGGGGAGGGGGAGATTGCGAGGGGGAGATTGCGAGGGGGAGGGGGAGATTGCGAGGGGGGAGGGGAGGGGGAGATTGCGAGGGGGAGGGGGGAGATTGCGAGGGGGGAGGGGGAGATTGCGAGGGGGGAGGGGGAGATTGCGAGGGGGGAGGGGGAGATTGCGAGGGGGAGGGGGAGATTGCGAGGGGGAGGGGGAGATTGCGAGGGGGAGGGGGAGATTGCGAGGGGGAGGGGGAGATTGCGAGGGGGGAGGGGAGGGGGAGATTGCGAGGGGGAGAGGGAGGGGGAGATTGCGAGGGGGAGATTGCGAGGGGGGAGGGGGAGATTGCAAGGGGGAGGGGGAGGGGTTAAAAAAAAGATAGATAAAGACAAGGTTGAAGCGGGAACTGGCATCTCGCCCCCCCTCCCCCCCCAGCCTCTCCCAGCACCCCTCACCGTGTCATCTGAGAAACAGTAACACCAATGTTGCAGCACTCCCTCAGTGCTGACCCTCCGACAGTGCGGCACTCCCTCAGTGCTGACGCTCCGACAGTGCGGCACTCCCTCAGTGCTGACCCTCCGACAGTGCGGCACTCCCTCAGTGCTGACCCTCCGACAGTGCGGCACTCCCTCAGTGCTGACCCTCAGACAGTGCAGCCCTCCCTCAGTACTGACCCTCCGACAGTGCGGCCCTCCCCTCAGTACTGACCCTCCGACAGTGCGGCACTCCCTCAGTACTGACCCTCCGACAGTGCGGCCCTCCCTCAGTACTGACCCTCCGACAGTGCGGCCCTCCCTCAGTACTGACCCTCCGACAGTGCGGCCCTCCCTCAGTACTGACCCTCTGACAGTGCCGCACCTCCCTCAGTACTGACCCTCCGACAGTGCCGCACTCCCTCAGTACTGACCCTCCGACAGTGCCGCACTCCCTCAGTACTGACCCTCCGACAGTGCGGCCCTCCCTCAGTACTGACCCTCCGACAGTGCGGCCCTCCCTCAGTACTGACCCTCCGACAGTGCGGCACTCCCTCAGTACTGACCCTCCGACAGTCCGGCACTCCCCTCAGTACTGACCCTCCGACAGTGCGGCCCTCCGACAGTGCGGCCCTCCCTCAGCACTGAACCTCCGACAGTGCGGCACTCCCTCAGTACTGACCCTCCGACAGTGCGGCACTCCCTCAGTACTGACCCTCCGACAGTGCGGCACTCCCTCAGTACTGACCCTCCGACAGTGCGGCACTCCCTCAGTACTGACCCTCCGACAGTGCGGCACTCCCTGAGTACTGACCCTCCGACAGTGCGGCACTCCCTGAGTACTGACCCTCCGACAGTGCCGCACTCCCTGAGTACTGACCCTCCGACAGTGCCGCACTCCCTGAGTACTGACCCTCCGACAGTGCGGCACTCCCTCAGTACTGACCCTCCGACAGTGCGGCACTCCCTCAGTACTGACCCTCCGACAGTGCGGCACTCCCTCAGTACTGACCCTCCGACAGTGCGGCACTCCCTCAGTACTGACTCTCCGACAGTGCGGCACTCCCTCAGTACTGACCCTCCGACAGAGCGGCACTCCCTCAGTACTGACCCTCCGACAGTGCGGCACTCCCTCAGTACTGACCCTCCGACAGTGCGGCCCTCCCTCAGTACTGACCCTCCGACAGTGCGGCCCTCCCTCAGTACTGACCCTCCGACAGTGCGGCCCTCCCTCAGTGCTGACACTCCGACAGTGCGGCCCTCCCTCAGTGCTGACCCTCCGACAGTGCGGCCTTCCCTCAGTGCTGATTCTCCCGACAGTGCGGCCCTCCCTCAGTGCTGATTCTCCCGACAGTGCGGCCCTCCCTCAGTGCTGACACTCCGACAGTGCGGCCCTCCCCTCAGTACTGACACTCCGACAGTGCGGCCCTCAGTACTGACACTCCGACAGTGCGGCCCTCCCTCAGTACTGACACTCCGACAGTGCGGCCCTCCCTCAGTACTGACACTCCGACAGTGCGGCCCCTCCCTCAGTACTGACACTCCGACAGTGCGGCCCTCCCTCAGTACTGACACTCCGACAGTGCGGCCCTCCCTCAGTACTGACACTCCGACAGTGCGGCCCTCCCTCAGTACTGACACTCCGACAGTGCGGCCCTCCCTCAGTACTGACACTCCGACAGTGCGGCCCTCCCTCAGTACTGACACTCCGACAGTGCGGCCCTCCCTCAGTACTGACACTCCGACAGTGCGGCCCCTCCCTCAGTACTGACACTCCGACAGTGCGGCACTCCCTCAGTACTGACACTCCGACAGTGCGGCACTCCCCTCAGTACTGACACTCCGACAGTGCGGCACTCCCCTCAGTACTGACCCTCCGACAGTGCGGCCCTCCCTCAGTACTGACACTCCGACAGTGCGGCACTCCCCTCAGTACTGACCCTCCGACAGTGCGGCACTCCCTCCGCGCTGCCCCAATATAACGCCGTCCTCCTTCACTATGGGATGAGCAGAAATGTCCTCCAATTAAATACTGGGAGGGCGAAGCCATGATTTCCGGCACCCACGCCAATCTCCATCCCACTGACTCCACTCCTCTCCCTGGCAGCAGTCCGAGATTAAGTGTCACCTTTGACACCCCCCCAAGATGAGTTCCCGACCACGTACTCGTGCCATCGCTAGCGCTCCTGTTACCCACGTCCGCCGCTCATCAGCCGCTGAAACCCCCTCACCCGCCCCCTTAGTCAACTCCGGACTTGACTATTCCAAACCCACTCCCGGCTGCTATCCCACCCTCTGTAAACTTTAACCCATCCGAAACTCCGCTGGCCCCCCACCACTGCGTGTCCTAACTCGCATCGAGTCCCATTCCCACCCCCCCACCCCCCACACCACCCCCCACACCACCGCCCCGCCCCCACCACCACCACCACTATCGGCACCCCACCCTCCGCCCCGCCTTGCTCGCCGACCACCACTGGCTCCCCGGTCACGTAACGTCTCCATCTTCAAATTCTCACCCTCGTATTCAAATCCCCTTCCAGGGTCAACCGCAGCCCCCCTCTCCCCTCCGCCTGCACTCCCCATTCCTGGAATCTCCTCCAGCCCTGAGATCTCCGCGGCACTTCAATTCCCGCCTCTCGAAGGCTCCCCAGGGCTTTTAAGCACTCCGCCATTGGCGGCCATGCCTTCAGCTGCCCTGGGGCCCCCACCGAGCTCTGGGAGTCCCACCGCCAAGTTATCTCTCCCCTCTCTCTCTTTCCCTTTCAGGCGCTCCTGAAAAAATCGGCCTCTTCGGCCGAGGTGTCAGTCACCCAGACCCAAAACGCGCCCCTTGGTGCCCCATCCTGCTTTCTAACCGCGTTGGGCTACTCCACTACATTGAAAGGTGCTACACAAACTCCGCTTGCTGTCGATCGTCCACTTCCACACCCCTGGAAACAGGCCGTGCGTGTTACAGGGAGGCGGTGGCAGAGTGGTACTGTCACAGAATCACAGAATCTCACTCGGTGCAGAAGAGGCCCTTCGGCCCATCGAGTCTGCCCACCGGCACGTGAGAAACACCTGACCTACCTAATCCCATTGACCAGCGCTCGGCCCCATAGCCTTGAATGTTATGACGTGCCAAGTGCTCATCCAGGTACTTTTTAAAGGATGTGAGGCAACCCGCCTCCACCACCCTCCCAGGCAGCGCATTCCAGACCCTCACCACCCTCTGGGTAAAAAAGTTTTTCCTCACATCCCCCCCTAAACCTCCTGCCCCTCACCTTGAACTCGTGACTGACCCTTCAACTAAGGGGAGCAGCTGCTCCCTATCCACCCTGTCCATGCCCCTCATAATCTTGTCCACCCCGATCAGGTCACCCCCCCACTCTTCTCTGCTCCAACGAAAACAACCCAAGTCTATCCAACCTCTCTTCATAACTTAAATGTTTCATCCCAGGCAACATCCTGGTGAATCTCCTCTGCACCGCCTCTAGTGCAAACACATCCTTCCTATAATGTGGCGACCAGAGCTGCACACAGTACTCCAGCTGTGGTCTCACCAAGGTTCTGTACAACTCCAACATGACCTCCCTACTTTTGTCAGCTACGTCTTGATTGATAAAGGCAATCGCTGGGCTAGTAATCCGGAGACCCCAGGGGTGATGCTCTGGGGACCTGGTTTCGAATCCCACCATGTGCAGATGGTAGGATTTGGATTCAATAAAAATCTGGAATTAAACGTCTAATGACCACGAAGCCATTGCCGATTGTCATTAAAAACCCCCATCTGGTTCACTAAATGTCCCCGTTTAGGGGAGGGGGAAATCTGCCACCCTTACCCGGTCTGGCCTACATGTGACTCCAGACCCTCTGAACAAGGGCAATTAGGGGTGGGTGATAAATATTAGCCTATCCAGCGATGCCCACGTCCCACGATCAAATATATATATATATATTATTTTTTAATTTGGGTGTGTTACCTGTGGTCGGGTCCTGGAGCCGCTCACCGCGATCCTCCTACATCTGGGCTCCTACAAACCGGATGGATCAATCCCGAGGCAGCTTGGTTCCTGGGGAGAAGCCGAACGAGCTAAGTAAGCAAGTAGACGGAAGGGAGGTAACGTGGTGGCTGCTTTTTCAACAGCAGAAGGCAGCGCACGGGACCAAAGGGTCATTACACGGTGGAGATGCCACTCTGTCTCCCTCTGCTGCTGGTAGGCCCAGAACGCCATCGTCAGCGTCCCCACGTCCACCCCATCATCACCCACACCCACCCACCCCCGCCCCCCCCGGCTACCACCCACCCCGCACCCCCCGCACCCCCACCAGAGTCCAGGCCGAAGCCGCATTTGAAGCGGTGGGGGGGGGGGGGGGGGGGGTTGACTCTCTGCCACTCAGCCTAGGTGGCAGGGGCCAGGGCAGATCGTGGGGCGTGAAGCCGGGGCAAACTAACCCCGCCGGGCGGGGTCTAAACACCGTCGGGGGCCAGCTCGATCGAATGGCCCCTTCCTGCCCCCGTCAACTTTGCTGATCTCTCCTGCGGCTGGCGCTGAGTCCGCCGACGGAGCAATTGAGCTCCAAGTGACCCCGGGCCGCGCTTATTTGCCACCATCAGCCCGCCGGCTTAAAGGCTCCATTTTGAGCGTCGGCGCGACGTGAGACTCGTTATTCCTTCTGCAAGGAGCTGCTGAGGGACGTGGCTTCTCGCAGCGAAGGGGGAGATTCAGCATCAACGAAGTGACTGAGTTCTGCATCCCAGAATCAGGAGTGTAGGTTGCAGATAATCGGCAGAGGTTGTACGGTAGGGCAACAGTCAGAGAACAGAAAGGCATTCACAGGACTCCGGGGCCAGTGGAGAGCCCGGTTTTATCCCACTGCCACGCTCTGCAACCCCCCCCTCCCAATAGCCCTGTCTCAATCCCAAACTAATCCCACTGCCCCGCTCTCTCCCCATAGCCCTGTATCAATCCCAACTAATCCCGCTCTGTCCCCATAGCCCTGTCTCAATACCAAACTAATCCAATTGCCCCGCCCTCTCCCCATAGCCCTACATCAATCCCAATCTAATCCCGCTCTGTCCCCATAGCCCTGTCTCAATACCAAACTAATCCAATTGCCCCACCCCTCTCCCCATAGCCCTGTATCAATCCCAAACTAATCCCACTGCCCCGCTCTCTCTCCATAGCCCTGTATCAATCCCAAACTAATCCCACTGCCCCGCTCTCTCCCCATAGCCCTGTACCAATCCCAAACTAATCCCACTGCCCCACTCTCTCCCCATAGCCCTGTATCAAACCCAAACTAATCCCACTGCCCCGCTCTCTTCCCATAGCCCTGTATCAATCCCAAACTAATCCCACTGCCCCACTCTCTCCCGTAGCCCTGTATCAATCCTAATCTAAACCCAAATGGAATCTAGACACCGTTAGGGACCAGCTGAATTGATTGGCCTCTTCCTCTGACATCAAACTTGCTGACTGCACCGTCACTTCTGCGCCCGGAACTAAATCCGCTGACGGAGCAATTGATCTCTGAGTGACCCCGGGCTGCGTTTATTTGCAACCACCAGCTGAAAGGTTCCACTTTGTGGCTGAATGGGGCGCGGAGGGGCGTTGCGCGGGGCGAATGCTCCCAGTGTGGCGGGCCTGCCCTGAGACTTCCATCAGGCGGAATGATCCAACAGTAGCTTCTCTGGGGCAATGCGCCCGGCCTGTGCGGGCAGCACATGCAGATTGCGGCCTGCTGGCCAGCCAGGATCATGCTCTGAAGTACACGGCCTATGTGAAGGTGACACTGCGTTTTCCCACAGGGCACGTCCTCCGCAGGGCGCTGTCAGCATGGGCTGGGCGAATCACTTTTCAGAAGCTACTGTTAGAGCACCCTGCTTATGCCGGGGAGGGGGTGGCGGGGGGGGGGGGGGGGGTGGCGTTACAGCCCACCCGACGCCCTGTGCCGCATCTGACCGCGAAGCAGGGCCTCTAAGCCGACACAGGCCGGTGGTAGCAAATAGACGTGGCCCGGGGTCACTCAGAGATCAATTGGTCCGTCAGTGGATCTGGTTCCGGGCACGGAAGGGACTTCCGCCCCCTGCACCACCTCCCCACCCCCCCACCCCCCTGCCAAACCACTGGGCACCGATAAAACGGAACAGTGTGCAGAGGAGGGCAGAACAAGATAAGGTGACTCAGAGACAACTCTGACACCCACCACCCCCAACTTCCCCCCCCCCACCCCACCAACTAAAAACCATAATTGGAAGAAACAGGGAAGGAGGCAAAGCTAAAGCTTGCCCAGTCTGGTCAGTGTGGCTTCAGGATTACGCCAGCAAGGCCAGCTCTGCACGTTGGAAAAAAGAAGAGTGACCGTGAACCTCATTGGCATCTGCTAAAGGGGCGAAGGTCGTGAACCCCTCCCTCCCTCTCTCACCATCAAGCCCCCCACCCCCCCCCCCTCCACCTCCTCCCACCCCATCACACACTTACTCCTTCTCCTTGCTTCTGCGCGGCAGCCTCCAGCGACGAGACGGCGAGGTGGACGGGCTACTCCCCTCCCACGGCGATCGGTCACTGTCGCGCCTCGTTCCGTGAACTTCGCGGCCGCTCGCCTGCTTTATCCCCGTCAGCCTCCAGGGGCGGGTGGGCTCCCCCGGGCCGGGGCTGGACTCGCCGTTGCTTCCGCCCTCCCCGGACGCCGCCCGCTTCCGCGCCGAGATCCGGCCGCACCTCCCGCAGGCCGGTGACGGTGACGGCGGCGGCGCCCCCTTGACCTCCCGCCTGGCGCTCGAGGTTTCGACCGGGGCCGCCGGCTGGAGGAGGAGGAAGGGGGGAGGTGCGTGCTGGAGCCCGGCGTCCCCCGGTTCGGACTGCCGGGGCGGCGGACAGCCGGGGTCCCCGCCGCAGCTCCTCCCCGGCGCCCCCGCACCGCCGCGGAGAAGCCCGGCCCACTCCTCCGCCTCTCCGGGCCCCTTGCCCACGGTTGCCGGCTGCCCGCCGCCCGCTGCTCCGGGGTGAATGGCGCGGAGACCTGCCCCGAGCCCTCGCCGCCCTCCTCTCGTCCTGCCGGGGCCCGGGGCGACAGCCCGTCTTCGCCCGGAGGGCGCGGGCCGGCGCTTCTCCAGGCCGTCGGGAAGGTGGGGCCGCCTCGGAGGTTGCTGTCGGGCTCCACTTCTGACGCGAGGCCAAGGGACACTTGGAAGAAAGGGCCAGGAATCAGACATGAGAAACCCGATGTCCGCACCCCACCGCCCCCCCCCCCCCCCCCCCCCAACTTGACAAACCCAACCCCTTCATTATCAACTTGCACACCGCTGGGGTCAGTCAGAGTTCAATTGCAACTACTTGCAAATTTGAGGCCGGCATTTTGAGGTGTGACGAACGTGCACGTTACAGCACATGTCTATACTCCTATGTGGGTACACACAAGTACACAAAACACACACACACCATGCAGGGAATAGACACTTTATAGACACGCTAGACAACCTTCTGTGGCATTGCTCAAAGTAAAAAAAAAAGAACGTGCGGTTCTAGAGTGCCTTTCGGGATCTCAGGGCAACCCCCAGCGTGCCCGACGAAGTCTTTGCTTTTGAAGCACGGGTCCCGCCGTAACGTAGGGAACGCGGCAGCCAACCGGGGCAAAGGAAGATCCCACAAACCGTGACATGCTCAATCGTCAGATCGTCTGTTTTTCCTCCGAGAGGAGCTGTTTAGGGGAAGGTGACGGCTCGGCGGTATTGTCACTGGGTTAGTAACCCAGAGACCCCCACCCCACATCACCCCCCACCCCCCCCCCAAAAACATCCCCCCCGCCCACCTCCCCGAAGGGTGAATGCTCTGGGGGACCCGGGTTTGAATCCCGCCCACGGGCACACAGGGTGGAACTTGAATTCAACAAAAATCTGGAATTAGAATAACGACGGCCGTGAAACTATTGTCGATTGTTGTAAGGAAAAAAAACCCCATCTGGTTCACTCATCCCCTTTAGGGGAAGGAGAAATCTGCCGTCCTTACCCGGTCTGGCCGACACATGATTCCAGACCCACAGCAGTGCGGTTGGCCCTTAAAATGACCTTGAGCGAGGGGCACTGAGGGATGGGCAACAAATGCAGGCCAAGCCATGCGAAGCCCACGTCCCGTGAATGAAATTTTTAACAGGACATGTTGGCTGAGGGATAAATATTGGCTCCAGGGCACCAGCACCGTGAGACGCCGGTGTTAACGGCACAGCTTTCGGTCAGCCGCTCAGGACAAACACAAGAGTGTCAAATTTCAAACAATCACATGCAAGAGGTCATTGACCGGGAGAGAGGGCGCGAGACAGGCAGAGAGAGAGGGCGCGAGACAGGCAGAGAGAGAGAGGCGCGAGACAGGCAGAGAGAGAGAGGGCGCGAGACAGGCAGAGAGAGAGAGGGCGCGAGACAGGCAGAGAGAGAGAGGGCGCGAGACAGGCAGAGAGAGAGAGGGCGCGAGACAGGCAGAGAGAGAGAGGGCGCGAGGACAGGCAGAGAGAGAGAGGGCGCGAGACAGGCAGAGAGAGAGAGGGCGCGAGACAGGCAGAGAGAGAGAGGGCGCGAGACAGGCAGAGAGAGAGAGGGCGCGAGACAGGCAGAGAGAGAGAGGGCGCGAGACAGGCAGAGAGAGAGAGGGCGCGAGACAGGCAGAGAGAGAGAGGGCGCGAGACAGGCAGAGAGAGAGAGGGGGCGCGAGACAGGCAGAGAGAGAGAGGGCGCGAGACAGGCAGAGAGAGAGAGGGCGCGAGACAGGCAGAGAGAGAGAGGGCGCGAGACAGGCAGAGAGAGAGAGGGCGCGAGACAGGCAGAGAGAGAGAGGGCGCGAGACAGGCAGAGAGAGAGAGGGCGCGAGACAGGCAGAGAGAGAGAGGGCGCGAGACAGGCAGAGAGAGAGAGGGCGCGAGACAGGCAGAGAGAGAGAGGGCGCGAGACAGGCAGAGAGAGAGAGGGCGCGAGACAGGCAGAGAGAGAGGAGGGCGCGAGACAGGCAGAGAGAGAGAGGGCGCGAGACAGGCAGAGAGAGAGAGGGCGCGAGACAGGCAGAGAGAGAGAGGGCGCGAGACAGGCAGAGAGAGAGAGGGCGCGAGACAGGCCCAGAGAGAGAGAGGGCGCGAGACAGGCAGAGAGAGAGAGGGCGCGAGACAGGCAGAGAGAGAGAGGGCGCGAGACAGGCAGAGAGAGAGAGGGCGCGAGACAGGCAGAGAGAGAGAGGGCGCGAGACAGGCAGAGAGAGAGAGGGCGCGAGACAGGCAGAGAGAGAGAGGGCGCGAGACAGGCAGAGAGAGAGAGGGCGCGAGACAGGCAGAGAGAGAGAGGGCGCGAGACAGGCAGAGAGAGAGAGGGCGCGAGACAGGCAGAGAGAGAGAGGGCGCGAGACAGGCAGAGAGAGAGAGGGCGCGAGACAGGCAGAGAGAGAGAGGGCGCGAGACAGGCAGAGAGAGAGAGGGCGCGAGACAGGCAGAGAGAGAGAGGGCGCGAGACAGGCAGAGAGAGAGAGGGCGCGAGACAGGCAGAGAGAGAGAGGGGCGCGAGACAGGCAGAGAGAGAGAGGGGCGCGAGACAGGCAGAGAGAGAGAGGGGCGCGAGACAGGCAGAGAGAGAGAGGGCGCGAGACAGGCAGAGAGAGAGAGGGCGCGAGACAGGCAGAGAGAGAGAGGGCGCGAGACAGGCAGAGAGAGAGAGGGCGCGAGACAGGCAGAGAGAGAGAGGGCGCGAGACAGGCAGAGAGAGAGAGGGGCGCGAGACAGGCAGAGAGAGAGAGGGCGCGAGACAGGCAGAGAGAGAGAGGGCGCGAGACAGGCAGAGAGAGAGAGGGCGCGAGACAGGCAGAGAGAGAGAGGGCGCGAGACAGGCAGAGAGAGAGAGGGCGCGAGACAGGCAGAGAGAGAGAGGGCGCGAGACAGGCAGAGAGAGAGAGGCGCGAGACAGGCAGAGAGAGAGAGGGCGCGAGACAGGCAGAGAGAGAGAGGGCGCGAGACAGGCAGAGAGAGAGAGGGCGCGAGACAGGCAGAGAGAGAGAGGGCGCGAGACAGGCAGAGAGAGAGAGGGCGCGAGACAGGCAAGAGAGAGAGGGCGCGAGACAGGCAGAGAGAGAGGGCGCGAGACAGGCA
>JANJGN010003840.1:12500-39682 GCA_026770705.1 Isurus oxyrinchus | reverse complement strand
CCCTCTACACTGTCCCCATCAAACACTCCCAGGACAGGTCCAGCCACGGGGTTAGTTAAAGAGTAAAGTCCCTCTACACTGTCCCCATCAAACACTCCCAGGACAGGTACAGCACGGGGTTAGATACAGAGTAAAGCTCCCTCTACACTGTCCCCATCAAACACTCCCAGGACAGGTACAGCACGGGGTTAGATACAGAGTAAAGCTCCCTCTACACTGTCCCCATCAAACACTCCCAGGACAGGTACAGCAGGGGGTTAGATACAGAGTAAAGCTCTCTCTACACTGTCCCCATCAAACACTCCCAGGACAGGTACAGCACAGGGTTAGATACAGAGTAAAGCTCCCTCTACACTGTCCCCCATCAAACACTCCCAGGACAGGTACAGCACGGGGTTAGATACAGAGTAAAGCTCCCTCTACACTGTCCCCATCAAACACTCCCAGGACAGGTACAGCACGGGGTTAGATACAGAGTAAAGCTCCCTCTACACTGTTCCCATCAAACACTCCCAGGACAGGTACAGCACAGGGGTTAGATACAGAGTAAAGCTCCCTCTACACTGTTCCCATCAAACACTCCCAGGACAGGTACAGCACAGGGTTAGATACAGAGTAAATCTCCCTCTACACTGTCTCCATCAAACACTCCCAGGACAGGTACAGCACAGGGTTAGATACAGAGTAAAGCTCCCTCTACACTGTCCCCATCAAACACTCCCAGGACAGGTACAGCACGGGTGTTAGATACAGAGTAAATCTCCCTCTACACTGTCCCCATCAAACACTCCCAGGACAGGTACAGCACGGGGTTAGATACAGAGTAAAGCTCCCTCTACACTGTCCCCATCAAACACTCCCAGGACAGGCACAGCACGGGGTTAGATACAGAGTATATCTCCCTCTACACTGTCCCCATCAAACACTCCCAGGACTGGTACAGCACGGGGTTAGATACAGAGTAAAGCTCCCTCTACACTGTCCCCATCAAACACTCCCAGGACAGGTACAGCACGGGGTTAGATACAGAGTAAAGCTCCCTCTACACTGTCCCCATCAAACACTCCCAGGACAGGTACAGCACGGTGTTAGATACAGAGTAAAGCTCCCTCTACACTGTCCCATCAAACACTCCCAGGACAGGTACAGCACGGGGTTAGATACAGAGTAACTCTCCCTCTACACTGTCCCCATCAAACACTCCCAGGACAGGTACAGCACGGGGTTAGATACAGAGTAAAGCTCCCTCTACAATGTCCCCATCAAACACTCCCAGGACAGGTACAGCACGGGGTTAGATACAGAGTAAAGCTCCCTCTACACTGTCCCCATCAAACACTCCCAGGACAGGTACAGCACGGGGTTAGATACAGAGTAAAGCTCCCTCTACACTGTCCCCATCAAACACTCCCAGGACAGGTACAGCACGGGGTTAGATACAGAGTAAAGCTCCCTCTACACTGTCCCCATCAAACACTCCCAGGACAGGTACAGCAGGGGGTTAGATACAGAGTAAAGCTCCCTCTACACTGTCCCCATCAAACACTCCCAGGACAGGTACAGCACAGGGTTAGATACAGAGTAAAGCTCTCTCTACACTGTCCCCATCAAACACTCCCAGGACAGGTACAGCACGGGGTTAGATACAGAGTAAAGCTCCCTCTACACTGTCCCCATCAAACACTCCCAGGACAGGTACAGCACGGGGTTAGATACAGAATAAAGCTCCCTCTACACTGTCCCCATCAAACACTCCCAGGACAGGTACAGCACGGGGTTAGATACAGAGTAAAGCTCCCTCTACACTGTCCCCATCAAACACTCCCAGGACAGGTACAGCATGGGGTTAGATACAGAGTAAAGCTCCCTCTACACTGTCCCCATCAAACACTCCCAGGACAGGTACAGCACGGGGTTAGATACAGAGTAAAGCTCCCTCTACACTGTCCCCATCAAACACTCCCAGGACAGGTACAGCACGGGGTTAGATACAGAGTAAAGCTCCCTCTACACTGTCTCCATCAAACACTCCCAGGACAGGTACAGCACGGGGTTAGATACAGAGTAAAGCTCCCTCTACACTGTCCCCATCAAACACTCTCAGGACAGGTACAGCACGGGGGTTAGATACAGAGTAAAGTTCCCACTACAGTGTCCTATTCAAACACTCCCAGGGTAGGCGCAGTGTTTAATGAGCGTTGCCTGGAGAATTGCTGCTGCTGCTTTCTGCGGGAGAAGAAACTCTCCTTTGTCTGGCGAGGCAGGGTGACCTGACTGTGGAATCACCTTTCCCGGAATGTGTGTGCGCGCCCACGGATCAGATGTCCAGCGTTTAGACTCCCTCCACATTCCTGCAGGAGGGGCCTGTGGCTCGAGATTTTTGATCGATGGCGCTGACCGGAATTTAGGAGCCCCGCGCTGCAAATTGGACCTCCCTGTGCCCTTCCCGCACTCTCGCTCTGGTACAAGAGCCAATTTTTTGCTCAGGGTTACTTTTGCTGATGTTCTGGCTGTGATGCCGCATTCCTCTTTACAGGGGAACCCAGGGCAAAGTTACCCTTGTGTGCTTCTCATTGCAATCGAATCGACATGTCCTTCACCGATGACTATACCGAGAGTGAGAGAGAGGGGGAGAATGAGAGATCAAATAATCACAGGATTAAAGGGGAGATTGAAGGAGAGAGCATTGTATGATTGACAGTGGAGAGACAGGTGCCAAGGAATGGTGCAATGGGGAGGGGTACAGGAATGTCAAGTCGCAGTGTGATAGAGAGAAATAAACAGAGAGTGAGTGAGAGAGAGAGAGAGAGAGGGAGAGAGAGAGAGAGAGAGGGACCAGGACAGATACAGAGAAAGACAGAAAGAGAGAGAGAGAGTGAGACTGAACAGGACAGAGACAGAGAAAGACAGAGAGAGAGAGAGAGAGAGGGAGGGAGAGAGAGAGAGAGAGAGAGAGAGAGTGAGACTGAACAGGACAGAGACAGAGAAAGACAGAGAGAGAGAGAGTGAGAGGGGGAGGGAGAGAGAGAGAGAGAGGGAGGGAGAGAGAGAGAGAGAGAGAGAGAGAGTGAGAGAGAGAGAGAGGGACCAGGACAGAGACAGAGAAAGACAGAGAGAGAGAGAGAGAGTGAGAGGGGGAGGGAGAGAGAGAGAGAGAGGGAGGGAGAGAGAGAGAGAGGGAGGGAGAGAGAGAGAGAGAGAGAGAGAGAGAGTGAGAGGGACCAGGACAGATACAGAGAAAGACAGAGAGAGAGAGAGAGAGAGAGAGAGAGTGAGAGGGACCAGGACAGATACAGAGAAAGACAGAGAGAGAGAGAGAGAGAGAGAGTGAGAGGGACCAGGACAGATACAGAGAAAGACAGAGAGAGAGAGTGAGAGAGAGTGAGAGGGACCAGGACAGATACAGAGAAAGACAGAGAGAGAGAGAGAGAGAGTGAGAGGGACCAGGACAGATACAGAGAAAGACAGAGAGAGAGAGAGAGAGAGAGTGAGAGGGACCAGGACAGATACAGAGAAAGACAGAGAGAGAGAGAGAGAGAGTGAGAGGGACCAGGACAGATACAGAGAAAGACAGAGAGAGAGAGAGAGAGAGAGTGAGAGGGACCAGGACAGATACAGAGAAAGACAGAGAGAGAGAGAGAGAGAGTGAGAGGGACCAGGACAGATACAGAGAAAGACAGAGAGAGAGAGAGAGAGAGTGAGAGGGACCAGGACAGATACAGAGAAAGACAGAGAGAGAGAGAGAGAGAGAGAGAGTGAGAGGGACCAGGACAGATACAGAGAAAGACAGAGAGAGAGAGAGAGAGAGAGAGTGAGGGACCAGGACAGATACAGAGAAAGACAGAGAGAGAGAGAGAGAGAGTGAGAGGGACCAGGACAGATACAGAGAAAGACAGAGAGAGAGAGAGAGAGAGTGAGAGGGACCAGGACAGATACAGAGAAAGACAGAGAGAGAGAGAGAGAGAGTGAGAGGGACCAGGGACAGATACAGAGAAAGACAGAGAGAGAGAGAGAGAGAGTGAGAGGGACCAGGACAGATACAGAGAAAGACAGAGAGAGAGAGAGAGAGAGTGAGAGGGGACCAGGACAGATACAGAGAAAGAGAGAGAGAGAGAGAGAGAGAGTGAGAGGGACCAGGACAGATACAGAGAAAGACAGAGAGAGAGAGAGAGAGAGTGAGAGGGACCAGGACAGATACAGAGAAAGACAGAGAGAGAGAGAGAGAGAGTGAGAGGGACCAGGACAGATACAGAGAAAGACAGAGAGAGAGAGAGAGAGAGAGAGTGAGAGGGACCAGGACAGATACAGAGAAAGACAGAGAGAGAGAGAGAGAGAGTGAGAGGGACCAGGACAGATACAGAGAAAGACAGAGAGAGAGAGAGAGAGAGTGAGAGGGACCAGGACAGATACAGAGAAAGACAGAGAGAGAGAGAGAGAGAGTGAGAGGGACCAGGACAGATACAGAGAAAGACAGAGAGAGAGAGAGAGAGAGAGTGAGAGGGACCAGGACAGATACAGAGAAAGACAGAGAGAGAGAGAGAGAGAGTGAGAGGGACCAGGACAGATACAGAGAAAGACAGAGAGAGAGAGAGAGAGAGTGAAGAGGGACCAGGACAGATACAGAGAAAGACAGAGAGAGAGAGAGAGAGAGTGAGAGGGACCAGGACAGATACAGAGAAAGACAGAGAGAGAGAGAGAGAGAGAGTGAGAGGGACCAGGACAGATACAGAGAAAGACAGAGAGAGAGAGAGAGAGAGTGAGAGGGACCAGGACAGATACAGAGAAAGACAGAGAGAGAGAGAGAGAGAGAGAGTGAGAGGGACCAGGACAGATACAGAGAAAGACAGAGAGAGAGAGAGAGAGAGAGTGAGAGGGACCAGGACAGATACAGAGAAAGACAGAGAGAGAGAGAGAGAGAGTGAGAGGGACCAGGACAGATACAGAGAAAGACAGAGAGAGAGAGAGAGAGTGAGAGGGACCAGGACAGATACAGAGAAAGACAGAGAGAGAGAGAGAGAGAGTGAGAGGGACCAGGACAGATACAGAGAAAGACAGAGAGAGAGAGAGTGAGAGTGAGAGGGACCAGGACAGATACAGAGAAAGACAGAGAGAGAGAGAGTGAGAGTGAGAGGGACCAGGACAGATACAGAGAAAGAGAGAGAGAGAGAGAGAGAGAGTGAGAGGGACCAGGACAGATACAGAGAAAGACAGAGAGAGAGAGAGAGAGAGTGAGAGGGACCAGGACAGATACAGAGAAAGACAGAGAGAGAGAGAGAGAGAGTGAGAGGGACCAGGACAGATACAGAGAAAGACAGAGAGAGAGAGAGAGAGAGAGTGAGAGGGACCAGGACAGATACAGAGAAAGACAGAGAGAGAGAGAGAGAGAGAGTGAGAGGGACCAGGACAGATACAGAGAAAGACAGAGAGAGAGAGAGAGAGAGTGAGAGGGACCAGGACAGATACAGAGAAAGACAGAGAGAGAGAGAGAGAGAGTGAGAGGGACCAGGACAGATACAGAGAAAGACAGAGAGAGAGAGAGAGAGAGTGAGAGGGACCAGGACAGATACAGAGAAAGACAGAGAGAGAGAGAGAGAGAGAGAGTGAGAGGGACCAGGACAGATACAGAGAAAGACAGAGAGAGAGAGAGAGAGAGAGAGTGAGAGGGACCAGGACAGATACAGAGAAAGACAGAGAGAGAGAGAGAGAGAGTGAGAGGGACCAGGACAGATACAGAGAAAGACAGAGAGAGAGAGAGAGAGAGAGAGAGAGACCAGGACAGATACAGAGAAAGACAGAGAGAGAGAGAGAGAGAGAGAGAGAGACCAGGACAGATACAGAGAAAGACAGAGAGAGAGAGAGAGAGAGATGAGAGAGACCAGGACAGATACAGAGAAAGACAGAGAGAGAGAGAGAGAGAGTGAGAGGGACCAGGACAGATACAGAGAAAGACAGAGAGAGAGAGAGAGAGAGAGTGAGAGGGACCAGGACAGATACAGAGAAAGACAGAGAGAGAGAGAGAGAGAGAGTGAGAGGGACCAGGACAGATACAGAGAAAGACAGAGAGAGAGAGAGAGAGAGTGAGAGGGACCAGGACAGATACAGAGAAAGACAGAGAGAGAGAAGAGAGAGAGTGAGAGGGACCAGGACAGATACAGAGAAAGACAGAGAGAGAGAGAGAGAGAGTGAGAGGGACCAGGACAGATACAGAGAAAGACAGAGAGAGAGAGAGAGAGAGTGAGAGGGACCAGGACAGATACAGAGAAAGACAGAGAGAGAGAGAGAGAGAGTGAGAGAGACCAGGACAGATACAGAGAAAGACAGAGAGAGAGAGAGAGAGAGTGAGAGGGACCAGGACAGATACAGAGAAAGACAGAGAGAGAGAGAGAGAGAGAGAGTGAGAGGGACCAGGACAGATACAGAGAAAGACAGAGAGAGAGAGAGAAGAGAGAGAGAGGGACCAGGACAGATACAGAGAAAGACAGAGAGAGAGAGAGAGAGAGAGAGAGAGACCAGGACAGATACAGAGAAAGACAGAGAGAGAGAGAGAGAGAGTGAGAGAGAGTGAGAGGGACCAGGACAGATACAGAGAAAGACAGAGAGAGAGAGAGAGAGAGTGAGAGGGACCAGGACAGATACAGAGAAAGACAGAGAGAGAGAGAGAGAGAGTGAGAGGGACCAGGACAGATACAGAGAAAGACAGAGAGAGAGAGAGAGAGAGTGAGAGGGACCAGGACAGATACAGAGAAAGACAGAGAGAGAGAGAGAGAGAGTGAGAGGGACCAGGACAGATACAGAGAAAGACAGAGAGAGAGAGAGAGAGAGAGTGAGAGGGACCAGGACAGATACAGAGAAAGAGAGAGAGAGAGAGAGAGAGAGTGAGAGGGACCAGGACAGATACAGAGAAAGAGAGAGAGAGAGAGAGAGAGAGTGAGAGGGACCAGGACAGATACAGAGAAAGAGAGAGAGAGAGAGAGAGAGAGTGAGAGGGACCAGGACAGATACAGAGAAAGACAGAGAGAGAGAGAGAGAGAGTGAGAGGGACCAGGACAGATACAGAGAAAGACAGAGAGAGAGAGAGAGAGAGAGTGAGAGGGACCAGGACAGATACAGAGAAAGACAGAGAGAGAGTGAGAGAGAGTGAGAGGGACCAGGACAGATACAGAGAAAGACAGAGAGAGAGAGAGAGAGAGTGAGAGGGACCAGGACAGATACAGAGAAAGACAGAGAGAGAGAGAGAGAGAGTGAGAGGGACCAGGACAGATACAGAGAAAGACAGAGAGAGAGAGAGAGAGAGTGAGAGGGACCAGGACAGATACAGAGAAAGACAGAGAGAGAGAGAGAGAGAGTGAGAGGGACCAGGACAGATACAGAGAAAGACAGAGAGAG
Organism: Isurus oxyrinchus; assembly: GCA_026770705.1. Lineage (NCBI taxonomy): Eukaryota > Metazoa > Chordata > Chondrichthyes > Lamniformes > Lamnidae > Isurus > Isurus oxyrinchus. Next base: position 32,296 of record JANJGN010003840.1, on the reverse strand, counting down.
AGAGAGAGAGAGTGAGAGGGACCAGGACAGATACAGAGAAAGACAGAGAGAGAGAGAGAGAGAGTGAGAGGGACCAGGACAGATACAGAGAAAGACAGAGAGAGAGAGAGAGAGAGTGAGAGGGACCAGGACAGATACAGAGAAAGACAGAGAGAGAGAGAGTGAGAGTGAGAGGGACCAGGACAGATACAGAGAAAGACAGAGAGAGAGAGAGAGAGTGAGAGGGACCAGGACAGAGACAGAGAAAGACAGAGAGAGAGAGAGTGAGAGTGAGAGGGACCAGGACAGATACAGAGAAAGACAGAGAGAGAGAGAGAGAGTGAGAGGGACCAGGACAGATACAGAGAAAGACAGAGAGAGAGAGAGAGAGTGAGAGGGACCAGGACAGATACAGAGAAAGACAGAGAGAGAGAGAGAGAGAGAGAGTGACCAGGACAGATACAGAGAAAGACAGAGAGAGAGAGAGTGAGAGAGAGTGAGAGGGACCAGGACAGATACAGAGAAAGACAGAGAGAGAGAGAGAGAGAGTGAGAGGGACCAGGACAGATACAGAGAAAGACAGAGAGAGAGAGAGAGAGAGTGAGAGGGACCAGGACAGATACAGAGAAAGACAGAGAGAGAGAGAGAGAGAGTGAGAGGGACCAGGACAGATACAGAGAAAGACAGAGAGAGAGAGAGAGAGAGTGAGAGGGACCAGGACAGATACAGAGAAAGACAGAGAGAGAGAGAGAGAGAGAGAGTGAGAGGGACCAGGACAGATACAGAGAAAGACAGAGAGAGAGAGAGTGAGAGTGAGAGGGACCAGGACAGATACAGAGAAAGACAGAGAGAGAGAGTGAGAGAGAGTGAGAGGGGACCAGGACAGATACAGAGAAAGACAGAGAGAGAGAGAGAGAGAGTGAGAGGGACCAGGGACAGATACAGAGAAAGACAGAGAGAGAGAGAGAGAGAGAGTGAGAGGGACCAGGACAGATACAGAGAAAGACAGAGAGAGAGAGAGTGAGAGTGAGAGGGACCAGGACAGATACAGAGAAAGACAGAGAGAGAGAGAGTGAGAGTGAGAGGGACCAGGACAGATACAGAGAAAGACAGAGAGAGAGAGAGAGAGAGAGTGAGAGGGACCAGGACAGATACAGAGAAAGACAGAGAGAGAGAGAGAGAGAGAGAGAGAGTGAGAGGGACCAGGACAGATACAGAGAAAGACAGAGAGAGAGAGAGAGAGAGAGTGAGAGGGACCAGGACAGATACAGAGAAAGACAGAGAGAGAGAGAGAGAGAGAGTGAGAGGGACCAGGACAGATACAGAGAAAGACAGAGAGAGAGAGAGAGAGAGTGAGAGGGACCAGGACAGATACAGAAAGACAGAGAGAGAGAGAGAGAGAGTGAGAGGGACCAGGACAGATACAGAGAAAGACAGAGAGAGAGAGAGAGAGAGTGAGAGGGACCAGGACAGATACAGAGAAAGACAGAGAGAGAGAGAGAGAGAGTGAGAGGGACCAGGACAGATACAGAGAAAGACAGAGAGAGAGAGAGAGAGAGAGAGTGAGAGGGACCAGGACAGATACAGAGAAAGACAGAGAGAGAGAGAGAGAGAGAGAGGGACCAGGACAGATACAGAGAAAGACAGAGAGAGAGAGAGAGAGAGTGAGAGGGACCAGGACAGATACAGAGAAAGACAGAGAGAGAGAGAGAGAGAGTGAGAGGGACCAGGACAGATACAGAGAAAGACAGAGAGAGAGAGAGAGAGAGAGTGAGAGGGACCAGGACAGATACAGAGAAAGACAGAGAGAGAGAGAGAGAGAGTGAGAGGGACCAGGACAGATACAGAGAAAGACAGAGAGAGAGAGAGAGAGTGAGAGGGACCAGGACAGATACAGAGAAAGACAGAGAGAGAGAGAGAGAGAGTGAGAGGGACCAGGACAGATACAGAGAAAGACAGAGAGAGAGAGAGAGAGAGTGAGAGGGACCAGGACAGATACAGAGAAAGACAGAGAGAGAGAGAGAGAGAGAGTGAGAGGGACCAGGACAGATACAGAGAAAGACAGAGAGAGAGAGAGTGAGAGTGAGAGGGACCAGGACAGAGACAGAGAAAGACAGAGAGAGAGAGAGAGAGAGTGAGAGGGACCAGGACAGATACAGAGAAAGACAGAGAGAGAGAGAGAGAGAGTGAGAGGGACCAGGACAGATACAGAGAAAGACAGAGAGAGAGAGAGAGAGAGTGAGAGGGACCAGGACAGATACAGAGAAAGACAGAGAGAGAGAGAGAGAGAGAGAGTGAGAGGGACCAGGACAGATACAGAGAAAGACAGAGAGAGAGAGAGAGAGAGTGAGAGGGACCAGGACAGATACAGAGAAAGACAGAGAGAGAGAGAGAGAGAGTGAGAGGGACCAGGACAGATACAGAGAAAGACAGAGAGAGAGTGAGAGAGAGTGAGAGGGACCAGGACAGATACAGAGAAAGACAGAGAGAGAGAGAGAGAGAGTGAGAGGGACCAGGACAGATACAGAGAAAGACAGAGAGAGAGAGAGAGAGAGTGAGAGGGACCAGGACAGATACAGAGAAAGACAGAGAGAGAGAGAGAGAGAGTGAGAGGGACCAGGACAGATACAGAGAAAGACAGAGAGAGAGAGAGAGAGAGAGTGAGAGGGACCAGGACAGATACAGAGAAAGACAGAGAGAGAGAGAGAGAGAGAGAGTGAGAGGGACCAGGACAGATACAGAGAAAGACAGAGAGAGAGAGAGAGAGAGTGAGAGGGACCAGGACAGATACAGAGAAAGACAGAGAGAGAGAGAGAGAGAGTGAGAGGGACCAGGACAGATACAGAGAAAGACAGAGAGAGAGAGAGAGAGAGAGAGAGGGACCAGGACAGATACAGAGAAAGACAGAGAGAGAGAGAGAGAGAGTGAGAGGGACCAGGACAGATACAGAGAAAGACAGAGAGAGAGAGAGAGAGAGAGAGAGGGACCAGGACAGATACAGAGAAAGGACAGAGAGAGAGAGAGAGAGAGAGAGAGTGAGAGGGACCAGGACAGATACAGAGAAAGACAGAGAGAGAGAGAGAGAGAGAGTGAGAGGGACCAGGACAGATACAGAGAAAGACAGAGAGAGAGAGAGAGAGAGAGTGAGAGGGACCAGGACAGATACAGAGAAAGACAGAGAGAGAGAGAGAGAGAGTGAGAGGGACCAGGACAGATACAGAGAAAGACAGAGAGAGAGAGAGAGAGAGAGAGAGAGACCAGGACAGATACAGAGAAAGACAGAGAGAGAGAGAGAGAGAGTGAGAGGGACCAGGACAGATACAGAGAAAGACAGAGAGAGAGAGAGAGAGAGAGGTGAGAGGGACCAGGACAGATACAGAGAAAGACAGAGAGAGAGAGAGAGAGAGAGTGAGAGGGACCAGGACAGATACAGAGAAAGACAGAGAGAGAGAGAGAGAGAGAGAGAGTGAGAGGGACCAGGACAGATACAGAGAAAGACAGAGAGAGAGAGAGAGAGAGAGAGTGAGAGGGACCAGGACAGATACAGAGAAAGACAGAGAGAGAGAGAGAGAGAGAGTGAGAGGGACCAGGACAGATACAGAGAAAGACAGAGGAGAGAGAGAGAGAGAGAGTGAGAGGGACCAGGACAGATACAGAGAAAGACAGAGAGAGAGAGAGAGAGAGAGAGTGAGAGGGACCAGGACAGATACAGAGAAAGACAGAGAGAGAGAGAGAGAGAGAGAGAGTGAGAGGGACCAGGACAGATACAGAGAAAGACAGAGAGAGAGAGAGAGAGAGAGAGTGAGAGGGACCAGGACAGATACAGAGAAAGACAGAGAGAGAGAGAGAGAGAGAGTGAGAGGGACCAGGACAGATACAGAGAAAGACAGAGAGAGAGAGAGAGAGAGAGTGAGAGGGACCAGGACAGATACAGAGAAAGACAGAGAGAGAGAGAGTGAGAGAGAGTGAGAGGGACCAGGACAGATACAGAGAAAGACAGAGAGAGAGAGAGAGAGAGAGAGTGAGAGGGACCAGGACAGATACAGAGAAGACAGAGAGAGAGAGAGAGAGAGTGAGAGGGACCAGGACAGATACAGAGAAAGACAGAGAGAGAGAGAGAGAGAGAGAGAGTGAGAGGGACCAGGACAGATACAGAGAAAGACAGAGAGAGAGAGAGAGAGAGAGAGTGAGAGGGACCAGGACAGATACAGAGAAAGACAGAGAGAGAGAGAGAGAGAGTGAGAGGGACCAGGACAGATACAGAGAAAGACAGAGAGAGAGAGAGAGAGAGTGAGAGAGGGACCAGGACAGATACAGAGAAAGACAGAGAGAGAGAGAGAGAGAGTGAGAGGGACCAGGACAGATACAGAGAAAGACAGAGAGAGAGAGAGAGAGAGTGAGAGGGACCAGGACAGATACAGAGAAAGACAGAGAGAGAGAGAGAGAGAGAGTGAGAGGGACCAGGACAGATACAGAGAAAGACAGAGAGAAGAGAGAGAGAGAGAGAGTGAGAGGGACCAGGACAGATACAGAGAAAGACAGAGAGAGAGAGAGAGAGTGAGAGAGAGTGAGAGGGACCAGGACAGATACAGAGAAAGACAGAGAGAGAGAGAGAGAGAGTGAGAGGGACCAGGACAGATACAGAGAAAGACAGAGAGAGAGAGAGAGAGAGTGAGAGGGACCAGGACAGATACAGAGAAAGACAGAGAGAGAGAGAGAGAGAGTGAGAGGGACCAGGACAGATACAGAGAAAGACAGAGAGAGAGAGAGAGAGAGAGTGAGAGTGAGAGGGACCAGGACAGATACAGAGAAAGACAGAGAGAGAGAGAGAGAGAGAGTGAGAGAGACCTACAGAGAAAGACAGAGAGAGAGAGAGAGAGAGTGAGAGGGACCAGGACAGATACAGAGAAAGACAGAGAGAGAGAGAGAGAGAGTGAGAGGGACCAGGACAGATACAGAGAAAGACAGAGAGAGAGAGAGAGAGAGTGAGAGGGACCAGGACAGATACAGAGAAAGACAGAGAGAGAGAGAGAGAGAGTGAGAGAGGGACCAGGACAGATACAGAGAAAGACAGAGAGAGAGAGAGAGAGAGTGAGAGGGACCAGGACAGATACAGAGAAAGACAGAGAGAGAGAGAGAGAGAGTGAGAGAGGGACCAGGACAGATACAGAGAAAGACAGAGAGAGAGAGAGAGAGAGTGAGAGGGACCAGGACAGATACAGAGAAAGACAGAGAGAGAGAGAGAGAGAGTGAGAGGGACCAGGACAGATACAGAGAAAGACAGAGAGAGAGAGAGAGAGAGTGAGAGGGACCAGGACAGATACAGAGAAAGACAGAGAGAGAGAGAGAGAGAGTGAGAGGGACCAGGACAGATACAGAGAAAGACAGAGAGAGAGAGAGAGAGAGAGTGAGAGGGACCAGGACAGATACAGAGAAAGACAGAGAGAGAGAGAGAGAGAGAGAGAGAGACCAGGACAGATACAGAGAAAGACAGAGAGAGAGAGAGAGATAGTGAGAGGGACCAGGACAGATACAGAGAAAGACAGAGAGAGAGAGAGAGAGAGAGAGAGAGACCAGGACAGATACAGAGAAAGACAGAGAGAGAGAGTGAGAGAGAGTGAGAGGGACCAGGACAGATACAGAGAAAGACAGAGAGAGAGAGAGAGAGAGAGAGAGAGAGAGGACCAGGACAGATACAGAGAAAGACAGAGAGAGAGAGAGAGAGAGAGAGAGAGAGAGAGGGGACCAGGACAGATACAGAGAAAGACAGAGAGAGAGAGAGAGAGAGTGAGAGGGGACCAGGACAGATACAGAGAAAGACAGAGAGAGAGAGAGAGAGAGAGAGAGAGACCAGGACAGATACAGAGAAAGACAGAGAGAGAGAGAGAGAGAGAGAGAGAGAGTGAGAGGGACCAGGACAGATACAGAGAAAGACAGAGAGAGAGAGAGAGAGAGTGAGAGGGACCAGGACAGATACAGAGAAAGACAGAGAGAGAGAGAGTGAGAGTGAGAGGGACCAGGACAGATACAGAGAAAGACAGAGAGAGAGAGAGAGAGAGTGAGAGGGACCAGGACAGATACAGAGAAAGACAGAGAGAGAGAGAGAGAGAGTGAGAGGGACCAGGACAGATACAGAGAAAGACAGAGAGAGAGAGAGAGAGAGAGAGTGAGAGGGACCAGGACAGATACAGAGAAAGACAGAGAGAGAGAGAGAGAGAGTGAGAGGGACCAGGACAGATACAGAGAAAGACAGAGAGAGAGAGAGAGAGAGTGAGAGGGACCAGGACAGATACAGAGAAAGACAGAGAGAGAGAGAGAGAGAGAGAGTGAGAGGGACCAGGACAGATACAGAGAAAGACAGAGAGAGAGAGAGTGAGAGAGAGTGAGAGGGACCAGGGACAGATACAGAGAAAGACAGAGAGAGAGAGAGAGAGAGTGAGAGGGACCAGGACAGATACAGAGAAAGACAGAGAGAGAGAGAGAGAGAGTGAGAGGGACCAGGACAGATACAGAGAAAGACAGAGAGAGAGAGAGAGAGAGAGAGAGTGAGAGGGACCAGGACAGATACAGAGAAAGACAGAGAGAGAGAGAGAGAGAGAGAGAGTGAGAGGGACCAGGACAGATACAGAGAAAGACAGAGAGAGAGAGAGAGAGAGAGAGTGAGAGGGACCAGGACAGATACAGAGAAAGACAGAGAGAGAGAGAGAGAGAGTGAGAGGGACCAGGACAGATACAGAGAAAGACAGAGAGAGAGAGAGAGAGTGAGAGGGACCAGGACAGATACAGAGAAAGACAGAGAGAGAGAGAGAGAGAGTGAGAGGGACCAGGACAGAGACAGAGAAAGACAGAGAGAGAGAGAGAGAGAGTGAGAGGGACCAGGACAGATACAGAGAAAGACAGAGAGAGAGAGAGAGAGAGTGAGAGGGACCAGGACAGATACAGAGAAAGACAGAGAGAGAGAGAGAGAGAGTGAGAGGGACCAGGACAGATACAGAGAAAGACAGAGAGAGAGAGAGAGAGAGTGAGAGGGACCAGGACAGATACAGAGAAAGACAGAGAGAGAGAGAGAGAGAGTGAGAGGGACCAGGACAGATACAGAGAAAGACAGAGAGAGAGAGAGAGAGAGTGAGAGGGACCAGGACAGATACAGAGAAAGACAGAGAGAGAGAGAGAGAGAGAGAGGGACCAGGACAGATACAGAGAAAGACAGAGAGAGAGAGAGAGAGAGTGAGAGGGACCAGGACAGATACAGAGAAAGACAGAGAGAGAGAGAGAGAGAGTGAGAGGGACCAGGACAGATACAGAGAAAGACAGAGAGAGAGAGAGAGAGAGAGTGAGAGGGACCAGGACAGATACAGAGAAAGACAGAGAGAGAGAGAGAGAGAGTGAGAGGGACCAGGACAGATACAGAGAAAGACAGAGAGAGAGAGTGAGAGTGAGAGGGACCAGGACAGATACAGAGAAAGACAGAGAGAGAGAGTGAGAGTGAGAGGGGACCAGGACAGATACAGAGAAAGACAGAGAGAGTGAGAGAGAGAGTGAGAGGGACCAGGACAGATACAGAGAAAGACAGAGAGAGAGAGAGAGAGAGTGAGAGGGACCAGGACAGATACAGAGAAAGACAGAGAGAGAGAGTGAGAGTGAGAGGGACCAGGACAGATACAGAGAAAGACAGAGAGAGTGAGAGAGAGAGTGAGAGGGACCAGGACAGATACAGAGAAAGACAGAGAGAGAGAGAGAGAGAGTGAGAGGGACCAGGACAGATACAGAGAAAGACAGAGAGAGAGAGAGAGAGAGAGAGAGAGTGAGAGGGACCAGGACAGATACAGAGAAAGACAGAGAGAGAGAGAGAGAGAGTGAGAGGGACCAGGACAGATACAGAGAAAGACAGAGAGAGAGAGAGAGAGAGTGAGAGGGACCAGGACAGATACAGAGAAAGACAGAGAGAGAGAGAGAGAGTGAGAGGGACCAGGACAGATACAGAGAAAGACAGAGAGAGAGAGAGAGAGTGAGAGGTACCAGGACAGATACAGAGAAAGACAGAGAGAGAGAGAGAGAGAGTGAGAGGGACCAGGACAGATACAGAGAAAGACAGAGAGAGAGAGAGAGAGAGTGAGAGGGACCAGGACAGATACAGAGAAAGACAGAGAGAGAGAGAGAGAGAGTGAGAGGGACCAGGACAGATACAGAGAAAGACAGAGAGAGAGAGAGAGAGAGTGAGAGGGACCAGGACAGATACAGAGAAAGACAGAGAGAGAGAGAGAGAGAGAGAGTGAGAGGGACCAGGACAGATACAGAGAAAGACAGAGAGAGAGAGAGAGAGAGAGAGAGTGAGAGGGACCAGGACAGATACAGAGAAAGGACAGAGAGAGAGAGAGAGAGAGAGTGAGAGGGACCAGGACAGATACAGAGAAAGACAGAGAGAGAGTGGAGAGAGTGAGAGGGACCAGGACAGATACAGAGAAAGACAGAGAGAGAGAGAGAGAGAGAGAGAGGGACCAGGACAGATACAGAGAAAGACAGAGAGAGAGAGAGAGAGAGAGTGAGAGAGACCAGGACAGATACAGAGAAAGACAGAGAGAGAGAGAGAGAGAGAGAGAGAGAGTGAGAGGGACCAGGACAGATACAGAGAAAGACAGAGAGAGTGAGAGAGAGAGTGAGAGGGACCAGGACAGATACAGAGAAAGAGAGAGAGAGAGAGAGAGAGAGAGAGTGAGAGGGACCAGGACAGATACAGAGAAAGACAGAGAGAGAGAGAGAGAGAGTGAGAGGGACCAGGACAGATACAGAGAAAGACAGAGAGAGAGAGAGAGAGAGTGAGAGGGACCAGGACAGATACAGAGAAAGACAGAGAGAGAGAGAGAGAGAGAGTGAGAGGGACCAGGACAGATACAGAGAAAGACAGAGAGAGAGAGAGAGAGTGAGAGGGACCAGGACAGATACAGAGAAAGACAGAGAGAGAGAGAGAGAGAGTGAGAGGGACCAGGACAGATACAGAGAAAGACAGAGAGAGAGAGAGAGAGAGAGTGAGAGGGACCAGGACAGATACAGAGAAAGACAGAGAGAGAGAGAGAGAGAGTGAGAGGGACCAGGACAGATACAGAGAAAGACAGAGAGAGAGAGAGAGAGAGTGAGAGGGACCAGGACAGATACAGAGAAAGACAGAGAGAGAGAGAGAGAGAGTGAGAGGGACCAGGACAGATACAGAGAAAGACAGAGAGAGAGAGAGAGAGAGAGAGAGTGAGAGGGACCAGGACAGATACAGAGAAAGACAGAGAGAGAGAGAGAGAGAGAGAGTGAGAGGGACCAGGACAGATACAGAGAAAGACAGAGAGAGAGAGAGAGAGAGTGAGAGGGACCAGGACAGATACAGAGAAAGACAGAGAGAGAGAGAGAGAGAGAGAGAGAGACCAGGACAGATACAGAGAAAGACAGAGAGAGAGAGAGAGAGAGAGAGAGAGACCAGGACAGATACAGAGAAAGACAGAGAGAGAGAGAGAGAGAGAGTGAGAGAGACCAGGACAGATACAGAGAAAGACAGAGAGAGAGAGAGAGAGAGTGAGAGGGACCAGGACAGATACAGAGAAAGACAGAGAGAGAGAGAGAGAGAGAGTGAGAGGGACCAGGACAGATACAGAGAAAGACAGAGAGAGAGAGAGAGAGAGAGTGAGAGGGACCAGGACAGATACAGAGAAAGACAGAGAGAGAGAGAGAGAGAGTGAGAGGGACCAGGACAGATACAGAGAAAGACAGAGAGAGAGAGAGAGAGAGTGAGAGGGACCAGGACAGATACAGAGAAAGACAGAGAGAGAGAGAGAGAGAGTGAGAGGGACCAGGACAGATACAGAGAAAGACAGAGAGAGAGAGAGAGAGAGTGAGAGGGACCAGGACAGATACAGAGAAAGACAGAGAGAGAGAGAGAGAGAGTGAGAGAGACCAGGACAGATACAGAGAAAGACAGAGAGAGAGAGAGAGAGAGTGAGAGGGACCAGGACAGATACAGAGAAAGACAGAGAGAGAGAGAGAGAGAGAGAGTGAGAGGGACCAGGACAGATACAGAGAAAGACAGAGAGAGAGAGAGAGAGAGAGAGAGGGACCAGGACAGATACAGAGAAAGACAGAGAGAGAGAGAGAGAGAGAGAGAGAGACCAGGACAGATACAGAGAAAGACAGAGAGAGAGAGAGAGAGAGTGAGAGAGAGTGAGAGGGACCAGGACAGATACAGAGAAAGACAGAGAGAGAGAGAGAGAGAGTGAGAGGGACCAGGACAGATACAGAGAAAGACAGAGAGAGAGAGAGAGAGAGTGAGAGGGACCAGGACAGATACAGAGAAAGACAGAGAGAGAGAGAGAGAGAGTGAGAGGGACCAGGACAGATACAGAGAAAGACAGAGAGAGAGAGAGAGAGAGTGAGAGGGACCAGGACAGATACAGAGAAAGACAGAGAGAGAGAGAGAGAGAGAGTGAGAGGGACCAGGACAGATACAGAGAAAGAGAGAGAGAGAGAGAGAGAGAGTGAGAGGGACCAGGACAGATACAGAGAAAGAGAGAGAGAGAGAGAGAGAGAGTGAGAGGGACCAGGACAGATACAGAGAAAGAGAGAGAGAGAGAGAGAGAGAGTGAGAGGGACCAGGACAGATACAGAGAAAGACAGAGAGAGAGAGAGAGAGAGTGAGAGGGACCAGGACAGATACAGAGAAAGACAGAGAGAGAGAGAGAGAGAGAGTGAGAGGGACCAGGACAGATACAGAGAAAGACAGAGAGAGAGTGAGAGAGAGTGAGAGGGACCAGGACAGATACAGAGAAAGACAGAGAGAGAGAGAGAGAGAGTGAGAGGGACCAGGACAGATACAGAGAAAGACAGAGAGAGAGAGAGAGAGAGTGAGAGGGACCAGGACAGATACAGAGAAAGACAGAGAGAGAGAGAGAGAGAGTGAGAGGGACCAGGACAGATACAGAGAAAGACAGAGAGAGAGAGAGAGAGAGAGAGTGAGAGGGACCAGGACAGATACAGAGAAAGACAGAGAGAGAGAGAGAGAGAGTGAGAGGGACCAGGACAGATACAGAGAAAGACAGAGAGAGAGAGAGAGAGAGTGAGAGGGACCAGGACAGATACAGAGAAAGACAGAGAGAGAGAGAGAGAGAGTGAGAGGGACCAGGACAGATACAGAGAAAGACAGAGAGAGAGAGAGTGAGAGTGAGAGGGACCAGGACAGATACAGAGAAAGACAGAGAGAGAGAGAGAGAGTGAGAGGGACCAGGACAGAGACAGAGAAAGACAGAGAGAGAGAGAGTGAGAGTGAGAGGGACCAGGACAGATACAGAGAAAGACAGAGAGAGAGAGAGAGAGTGAGAGGGACCAGGACAGATACAGAGAAAGACAGAGAGAGAGAGAGAGAGTGAGAGGGACCAGGACAGATACAGAGAAAGACAGAGAGAGAGAGAGAGAGAGTGAGAGGGACCAGGACAGATACAGAGAAAGACAGAGAGAGAGAGAGAGAGAGTGAGAGGGACCAGGACAGATACAGAGAAAGACAGAGAGAGAGAGAGAGAGAGTGAGAGGGACCAGGACAGATACAGAGAAAGACAGAGAGAGAGAGAGAGAGAGAGAGTGAGAGGGACCAGGACAGATACAGAGAAAGACAGAGAGAGAGAGAGTGAGAGTGAGAGGGACCAGGACAGATACAGAGAAAGACAGAGAGAGAGAGTGAGAGAGAGTGAGAGGGACCAGGACAGATACAGAGAAAGACAGAGAGAGAGAGAGAGAGAGTGAGAGGGACCAGGACAGATACAGAGAAAGACAGAGAGAGAGAGAGAGAGAGAGTGAGAGGGACCAGGACAGATACAGAGAAAGACAGAGAGAGAGAGAGTGAGAGTGAGAGGGACCAGGACAGATACAGAGAAAGACAGAGAGAGAGAGAGTGAGAGTGAGAGGGACCAGGACAGATACAGAGAAAGACAGAGAGAGAGAGAGAGAGAGAGTGAGAGGGACCAGGACAGATACAGAGAAAGACAGAGAGAGAGAGAGAGAGAGAGAGAGTGAGAGGGACCAGGACAGATACAGAGAAAGACAGAGAGAGAGAGAGAGAGAGAGTGAGAGGGACCAGGACAGATACAGAGAAAGACAGAGAGAGAGAGAGAGAGAGAGAGTGAGAGGGACCAGGACAGATACAGAGAAAGACAGAGAGAGAGAGAGAGAGAGTGAGAGGGACCAGGACAGATACAGAGAAAGACAGAGAGAGAGAGAGAGAGAGTGAGAGGGACCAGGACAGATACAGAGAAAGACAGAGAGAGAGAGAGAGAGAGTGAGAGGGACCAGGACAGATACAGAGAAAGACAGAGAGAGAGAGAGAGAGAGTGAGAGGGACCAGGACAGATACAGAGAAAGACAGAGAGAGAGAGAGAGAGAGAGAGTGAGAGGGACCAGGACAGATACAGAGAAAGACAGAGAGAGAGAGAGAGAGAGAGAGGGACCAGGACAGATACAGAGAAAGACAGAGAGAGAGAGAGAGAGAGTGAGAGGGACCAGGACAGATACAGAGAAAGACAGAGAGAGAGAGAGAGAGAGTGAGAGGGACCAGGACAGATACAGAGAAAGACAGAGAGAGAGAGAGAGAGAGAGTGAGAGGGACCAGGACAGATACAGAGAAAGACAGAGAGAGAGAGAGAGAGAGTGAGAGGGACCAGGACAGATACAGAGAAAGACAGAGAGAGAGAGAGAGAGAGAGTGAGAGGGACCAGGACAGATACAGAGAAAGACAGAGAGAGAGAGAGTGAGAGTGAGAGGGACCAGGACAGAGACAGAGAAAGACAGAGAGAGAGAGAGAGAGAGTGAGAGGGACCAGGACAGATACAGAGAAAGACAGAGAGAGAGAGAGAGAGAGTGAGAGGGACCAGGACAGATACAGAGAAAGACAGAGAGAGAGAGAGAGAGAGTGAGAGGGACCAGGACAGATACAGAGAAAGACAGAGAGAGAGAGAGAGAGAGTGAGAGGGACCAGGACAGATACAGAGAAAGACAGAGAGAGAGAGAGAGAGAGTGAGAGGGACCAGGACAGATACAGAGAAAGACAGAGAGAGAGAGAGAGAGAGTGAGAGGGACCAGGACAGGGACAGATACAGAGAAAGACAGAGAGAGAGTGAGAGAGAGTGAGAGGGACCAGGACAGATACAGAGAAAGACAGAGAGAGAGAGAGAGAGAGTGAGAGGGACCAGGACAGATACAGAGAAAGACAGAGAGAGAGAGAGAGAGAGTGAGAGGGACCAGGACAGATACAGAGAAAGACAGAGAGAGAGAGAGAGAGAGTGAGAGGGACCAGGACAGATACAGAGAAAGACAGAGAGAGAGAGAGAGAGAGAGTGAGAGGGACCAGGACAGATACAGAGAAAGACAGAGAGAGAGAGAGAGAGAGAGAGTGAGAGGGACCAGGACAGATACAGAGAAAGACAGAGAGAGAGAGAGAGAGAGAGTGAGAGGGACCAGGACAGATACAGAGAAAGACAGAGAGAGAGAGAGAGAGAGTGAGAGGGACCAGGACAGATACAGAGAAAGACAGAGAGAGAGAGAGAGAGAGTGAGAGGGACCAGGACAGATACAGAGAAAGACAGAGAGAGAGAGAGAGAGAGAGTGAGAGGGACCAGGACAGATACAGAGAAAGACAGAGAGAGAGAGAGAGAGAGAGTGAGAGGGACCAGGACAGATACAGAGAAAGACAGAGAGAGAGAGAGAGAGAGAGTGAGAGGGACCAGGACAGATACAGAGAAAGACAGAGAGAGAGAGAGAGAGAGAGAGTGAGAGGGACCAGGACAGATACAGAGAAAGACAGAGAGAGAGAGAGAGAGAGAGAGTGAGAGGGACCAGGACAGATACAGAGAAAGACAGAGAGAGAGAGAGAGAGAGAGTGAGAGGGACCAGGACAGATACAGAGAAAGACAGAGAGAGAGAGAGAGAGAGAGAGAGTGAGAGGGACCAGGACAGATACAGAGAAAGACAGAGAGAGAGAGAGAGAGAGAGAGTGAGAGGGACCAGGACAGATACAGAGAAAGACAGAGAGAGAGAGAGAGAGAGAGTGAGAGGGACCAGGACAGATACAGAGAAAGACAGAGAGAGAGAGAGAGAGAGAGTGAGAGGGACCAGGACAGATACAGAGAAAGACAGAGAGAGAGAGAGTGAGAGAGAGTGAGAGGGACCAGGACAGATACAGAGAAAGACAGAGAGAGAGAGAGAGAGAGAGAGTGAGAGGGACCAGGACAGATACAGAGAAAGACAGAGAGAGAGAGAGAGAGAGAGAGTGAGAGGGACCAGGACAGATACAGAGAAAGACAGAGAGAGAGAGAGAGAGAGAGTGAGAGGGACCAGGACAGATACAGAGAAAGACAGAGAGAGAGAGAGAGAGAGTGAGAGAGGGACCAGGACAGATACAGAGAAAGACAGAGAGAGAGAGAGAGAGAGTGAGAGGGACCAGGACAGATACAGAGAAAGACAGAGAGAGAGAGAGAGAGAGTGAGAGGGACCAGGACAGATACAGAGAAAGACAGAGAGAGAGAGAGAGAGAGAGTGAGAGGGACCAGGACAGATACAGAGAAAGACAGAGAGAGAGAGAGAGAGAGAGAGTGAGAGGGACCAGGACAGATACAGAGAAAGACAGAGAGAGAGAGAGAGAGTGAGAGAGAGTGAGAGGGACCAGGACAGATACAGAGAAAGACAGAGAGAGAGAGAGAGAGAGTGAGAGGGACCAGGACAGATACAGAGAAAGACAGAGAGAGAGAGAGAGAGAGTGAGAGGGACCAGGACAGATACAGAGAAAGACAGAGAGAGAGAGAGAGAGAGTGAGAGGGACCAGGACAGATACAGAGAAAGACAGAGAGAGAGAGAGAGAGTGAGAGTGAGAGGGACCAGGACAGATACAGAGAAAGACAGAGAGAGAGAGAGAGAGAGTGAGAGAGACCAGGACAGATACAGAGAAAGACAGAGAGAGAGAGAGAGAGAGTGAGAGGGACCAGGACAGATACAGAGAAAGACAGAGAGAGAGAGAGAGAGAGAGTGAGAGGGACCAGGACAGATACAGAGAAAGACAGAGAGAGAGAGAGAGAGAGTGAGAGGGACCAGGACAGATACAGAGAAAGACAGAGAGAGAGAGAGAGAGAGTGAGAGGGACCAGGACAGATACAGAGAAAGACAGAGAGAGAGAGAGAGAGAGAGAGAGGGACCAGGACAGATACAGAGAAAGACAGAGAGAGAGAGAGAGAGAGTGAGAGGGACCAGGACAGATACAGAGAAAGACAGAGAGAGAGAGAGAGAGAGTGAGAGGGACCAGGACAGATACAGAGAAAGACAGAGAGAGAGAGAGAGAGAGTGAGAGGGACCAGGACAGATACAGAGAAAGACAGAGAGAGAGAGAGAGAGAGTGAGAGGGACCAGGACAGATACAGAGAAAGACAGAGAGAGAGAGAGAGAGAGTGAGAGGGACCAGGACAGATACAGAGAAAGACAGAGAGAGAGAGAGAGAGAGAGAGAGAGACAGGACAGATACAGAGAAAGACAGAGAGAGAGAGAGAGAGATAGTGAGAGGGACCAGGACAGATACAGAGAAAGACAGAGAGAGAGAGAGAGAGAGAGAGAGAGACCAGGACAGATACAGAGAAAGACAGAGAGAGAGAGTGAGAGAGAGTGAGAGGGACCAGGACAGATACAGAGAAAGACAGAGAGAGAGAGAGAGAGAGAGAGAGAGAGAGAGGGACCAGGACAGATACAGAGAAAGACAGAGAGAGAGAGAGAGAGAGAGAGAGAGAGAGAGGGACCAGGACAGATACAGAGAAAGACAGAGAGAGAGAGAGAGAGAGTGAGAGGGACCAGGACAGATACAGAGAAAGACAGAGAGAGAGAGAGAGAGAGAGAGAGAGACCAGGACAGATACAGAGAAAGACAGAGAGAGAGAGAGAGAGAGAGAGAGAGTGAGAGGGACCAGGACAGATACAGAGAAAGACAGAGAGAGAGAGAGAGAGAGTGAGAGGGACCAGGACAGATACAGAGAAAGACAGAGAGAGAGAGAGTGAGAGTGAGAGGGACCAGGACAGATACAGAGAAAGACAGAGAGAGAGAGAGAGAGAGTGAGAGGGACCAGGACAGATACAGAGAAAGACAGAGAGAGAGAGAGAGAGAGTGAGAGGGACCAGGACAGATACAGAGAAAGACAGAGAGAGAGAGAGAGAGAGAGAGAGTGAGAGGGACCAGGACAGATACAGAGAAAGACAGAGAGAGAGAGAGAGAGAGAGTGAGAGGGACCAGGACAGATACAGAGAAAGACAGAGAGAGAGAGAGAGAGAGTGAGAGGGACCAGGACAGATACAGAGAAAGACAGAGAGAGAGAGAGAGAGAGAGTGAGAGGGACCAGGACAGATACAGAGAAAGACAGAGAGAGAGAGAGTGAGAGAGAGTGAGAGGGACCAGGACAGATACAGAGAAAGACAGAGAGAGAGAGAGAGAGAGTGAGAGGGACCAGGACAGATACAGAGAAAGACAGAGAGAGAGAGAGAGAGAGTGAGAGGGACCAGGACAGATACAGAGAAAGACAGAGAGAGAGAGAGAGAGAGAGAGAGTGAGAGGGACCAGGACAGAGACAGAGAAAGACAGAGAGAGAGAGAGAGAGAGTGAGAGGGACCAGGACAGATACAGAGAAAGACAGAGAGAGAGAGAGAGAGAGAGAGTGAGAGGGACCAGGACAGATACAGAGAAAGACAGAGAGAGAGAGAGAGAGAGTGAGAGGGACCAGGACAGATACAGAGAAAGACAGAGAGAGAGAGAGAGAGAGTGAGAGGGACCAGGACAGATACAGAGAAAGACAGAGAGAGAGAGAGAGAGAGTGAGAGGGACCAGGACAGATACAGAGAAAGACAGAGAGAGAGAGAGAGAGAGTGAGAGGGACCAGGACAGATACAGAGAAAGACAGAGAGAGAGAGAGAGAGAGTGAGAGGGACCAGGACAGATACAGAGAAAGACAGAGAGAGAGAGAGAGAGAGAGAGAGGGACCAGGACAGATACAGAGAAAGACAGAGAGAGAGAGAGAGAGAGTGAGAGGGACCAGGACAGATACAGAGAAAGACAGAGAGAGAGAGAGAGAGAGTGAGAGGGACCAGGACAGATACAGAGAAAGACAGAGAGAGAGAGAGAGAGAGAGTGAGAGGGACCAGGACAGATACAGAGAAAGACAGAGAGAGAGAGAGAGAGAGTGAGAGGGACCAGGACAGATACAGAGAAAGACAGAGAGAGAGAGAGAGAGAGTGAGAGGGACCAGGACAGATACAGAGAAAGACAGAGAGAGAGAGTGAGAGTGAGAGGGACCAGGACAGATACAGAGAAAGACAGAGAGAGTGAGAGAGAGAGTGAGAGGGACCAGGACAGATACAGAGAAAGACAGAGAGAGAGAGAGAGAGAGTGAGAGGGACCAGGACAGATACAGAGAAAGACAGAGAGAGAGAGAGAGAGAGAGAGAGAGTGAGAGGGACCAGGACAGATACAGAGAAAGACAGAGAGAGAGAGAGAGAGAGTGAGAGGGACCAGGACAGATACAGAGAAAGACAGAGAGAGAGAGAGAGAGAGTGAGAGGGACCAGGACAGATACAGAGAAAGACAGAGAGAGAGAGAGAGAGTGAGAGGGACCAGGACAGATACAGAGAAAGACAGAGAGAGAGAGAGAGAGTGAGAGGGACCAGGACAGATACAGAGAAAGACAGAGAGAGAGAGAGAGAGAGTGAGAGGGACCAGGACAGATACAGAGAAAGACAGAGAGAGAGAGAGAGAGAGTGAGAGGGACCAGGACAGATACAGAGAAAGACAGAGAGAGAGAGAGAGAGAGTGAGAGGGACCAGGACAGATACAGAGAAAGACAGAGAGAGAGAGAGAGAGAGTGAGAGGGACCAGGACAGATACAGAGAAAGACAGAGAGAGAGAGAGAGAGAGAGAGTGAGAGGGACCAGGACAGATACAGAGAAAGACAGAGAGAGAGAGAGAGAGAGAGAGTGAGAGGGACCAGGACAGATACAGAGAAAGACAGAGAGAGAGAGAGAGAGAGAGTGAGAGGGACCAGGACAGATACAGAGAAAGACAGAGAGAGAGAGAGAGAGAGTGAGAGGGACCAGGACAGATACAGAGAAAGACAGAGAGAGAGAGAGAGAGAGAGAGAGGGACCAGGACAGATACAGAGAAAGACAGAGAGAGAGAGAGAGAGAGAGTGAGAGAGACCAGGACAGATACAGAGAAAGACAGAGAGAGAGAGAGAGAGAGAGAGAGAGTGAGAGGGACCAGGACAGATACAGAGAAAGACAGAGAGAGAGAGAGAGAGAGTGAGAGGGACCAGGACAGATACAGAGAAAGACAGAGAGAGAGAGAGTGAGAGTGAGAGGGACCAGGACAGATACAGAGAAAGACAGAGAGAGAGAGAGAGAGAGTGAGAGGGACCAGGACAGATACAGAGAAAGACAGAGAGAGAGAGAGAGAGAGTGAGAGGGACCAGGACAGATACAGAGAAAGACAGAGAGAGAGAGAGAGAGAGTGAGAGGGACCAGGACAGATACAGAGAAAGACAGAGAGAGAGAGAGAGAGAGTGAGAGGGACCAGGACAGATACAGAGAAAGACAGAGAGAGAGAGAGAGAGAGTGAGAGGGACCAGGACAGATACAGAGAAAGACAGAGAGAGAGAGAGAGAGAGAGAGAGGGACCAGGACAGATACAGAGAAAGAGAGAGAGAGAGAGAGAGAGAGAGAGTGAGAGGGACCAGGACAGATACAGAGAAAGACAGAGAGAGAGAGAGAGAGAGTGAGAGGGACCAGGACAGATACAGAGAAAGACAGAGAGAGAGAGAGAGAGAGTGAGAGGGACCAGGACAGATACAGAGAAAGACAGAGAGAGAGAGAGAGAGAGTGAGAGGGACCAGGACAGATACAGAGAAAGACAGAGAGAGAGAGAGAGAGAGTGAGAGGGACCAGGACAGATACAGAGAAAGACAGAGAGAGAGTGAGAGAGAGTGAGAGGGACCAGGACAGATACAGAGAAAGACAGAGAGAGAGAGAGAGAGAGAGAGTGAGAGGGACCAGGACAGATACAGAGAAAGACAGAGAGAGAGAGAGAGAGAGTGAGAGGGACCAGGACAGATACAGAGAAAGACAGAGAGAGAGAGAGAGAGAGTGAGAGGGACCAGGACAGATACAGAGAAAGACAGAGAGAGAGAGAGAGAGAGTGAGAGGGACCAGGACAGATACAGAGAAAGACAGAGAGAGAGAGAGAGAGTGAGAGGGACCAGGACAGATACAGAGAAAGACAGAGAGAGAGAGAGAGAGAGTGAGAGGGACCAGGACAGATACAGAGAAAGACAGAGAGAGAGAGAGAGAGAGTGAGAGGGACCAGGACAGATACAGAGAAAGACAGAGAGAGAGAGAGAGAGAGTGAGAGGGACCAGGACAGATACAGAGAAAGACAGAGAGAGAGAGAGAGAGAGTGAGAGGGACCAGGACAGATACAGAGAAAGACAGAGAGAGAGAGAGAGAGAGAGTGAGAGGGACCAGGACAGATACAGAGAAAGAGAGAGAGAGAGAGAGAGAGAGAGAGAGAGACCAGGACAGATACAGAGAAAGACAGAGAGAGAGAGAGAGAGAGTGAGAGGGACCAGGACAGATACAGAGAAAGACAGAGAGAGAGAGAGAGAGAGTGAGAGGGACCAGGACAGATACAGAGAAAGACAGAGAGAGAGAGAGAGAGAGTGAGAGGGACCAGGACAGATACAGAGAAAGACAGAGAGAGAGAGAGAGAGAGTGAGAGGGACC